>BOPP01000211.1:162287-180329 GCA_017312745.1 Gryllus bimaculatus
TAGGACTGCGACAAGTTTGTTCGACAGAAAAGCTTGTTTTGTAGACACCTGATACCAAAAAGCGTGGATATTCTTGTTCATATGTCGTTAATTGCTTCTTTCACGTCTTGTGAAGGCAGAAGTGAAAATCAAGGTTTTGTGGGTCCGTAATAAAAAAATTATTCACATGAAAACGTCTCACTGGCGGACTTCCCAACTGCCTGACATCCGCAGTCTATCCGTCAGATTGTCTGTTCGTCTGTATGTCTGTTTGTGCATCTGCCCGTTTGTGCATCGTTTGTAAAAAACACTTAGAGTCTAAACTATTCATAGCCCTTTTTTTCTAAATGAATATTCCTCGGTTGATATGACCCGACCCGAAGCATTTTGATTTTGGAAAACATTATTAAACTTTTAGGTTTGAAATTTCATTAAGCCTTTTGGGAATTGTTGCAAAAATTGCTCGCCATTATTTCTTTACAATTTTGTAAGAATATAGTGAAATACACTTACTAAGATGTGATAGGTCAGATATTCACTGCTAACTCTGTAATTTCAAAATTCCACAGCTTCAATTTTTTTTCGGCGTATTCTTTCCTCCACAATATTGAAGACATAGACTTTTTCTTCAAATGAAAAGGCACCCTCGGATAAGGTGGCAAAAAGTTCCCGTAAAGCAGACCTGCACAACGCCTGCTCCCGAGGGCATTCGGCGCTTAAGAGCCAGCCGTCTGCCCGCGAGAGCTGCGAAAGTGCAAGTGCGAGGAGGGGTATCAGCTTTGCGGGGAGGGGAGCGCCGTCCCATTTGCACAGAAGGGTCGTCGTGGTGCGTAGAATGAATGCCTGGGCGTCTAACGCAACGATCCAAGCCGTGAAATTACTTGCCTAGTTATTTAAATGGGCAATCTACCGTATTTGTTGCTACAAATGCCATATTTCTCTCTTCTATGCACTGCTGTAAATCGACACTTAAAAAAGTATGCTCATTGTAACTTGTAAATAAAATTTTAATGCTGGGGCATCGTTTAAAACTGTATTACGTAATTTTAACTAACAAAAATGTACAATTTAATAATTGATTTATTACAGAATGTTATAATCTTCAAATGTTAAATACCGGAGATAATTAAGAAGAATGTTATAATCTTCAAATGATAACATAACGACGGAAATGGAGGAAAATGTTATAATCTTCAAATGATTAGCTCAAATGATGGGCTTTTGTGTCCTTTACAATGAAGTACTAAGAATGTTATATACACTATAAGATATGCAGAGTACCTGTGTACCAAGAATATATTTGTATAAATGAAAATAATATATATCCTGATATATTATATTAGATCATGTGGACTGATGATGAGGTTAATTACACCTCAAAACGTTGTATAACAAATACAGTTTGAAGAGATTAATTAAATAAATATGTATTTTATATGAGACTAATGAGATGTGTTGTCTATAACTAAGATTGAAGCATTTTAACCATTTAAAAACATTAAATTATTTGTCAAAAGTGACTTACTTAACGGTGGGAACATATTTTCATGCAATACGGATATTTATAATTACAATACACGTCGTAAAAATCACGTTCATCACGTGTCAGTATCAACAGCTCACTATCAAAAATCCACATACAATACATGTACGTTACTTTACAACGCACTGCCAGATGACATTAAACAATTAAAGTCGGTTCACAAATTTAAGTTAAAAGTAAAATATTTTCTGCTGCATAACTGTTTTTATACAAATAGAGATTACTGATTATCAAGAAGAAAAATAATGTATATTTTAACAAAACAGTGATATATAATTAATTAGTTTTGTATTGTATAATTTTTTTCAAAAGACTTAATAACTGGATCGCGAAAATGTCTATTTTTTCAAATATTGCTAATCTTCCGATTTTTAATATTTATTTTTATTTATTTATGTTAATCTTTTACTCATCTTTCAATTATTTATAATTAATATCAGGGAAAGAGATTCTGGAACTCAAGAAGACGTGCACAGATAATATTCTTCCCCATACATCACCTACAGATTTTACTCTTGTTTTTTTGTCTAAATAAATCTGAATCTGAACCCATTCATATACCTATGTGTTTGTGAGTTAAATTACTTCAAAAGACTTCAAATGAAGTTTTCTGAGAACCAAAACTTTTCAGTGAAAGCTTTAGTATTCGAATTTACAGTAGCTCTTAAGCGCATTTTTGTAAAAAACGGCTCCAAATGTTTCAAAGGAAAATGCCATTTCGGACGAGGTTTCACTGTTCTTTAACATTCTTAAAACATGACATCATTTCAACATGACCTTGCCCCGTTTCACACTTTTAAAGTCAGTCAACAAGTGCATGGAAGAAAATAACATTACTGTGTTTCAGTGGCCTGGTAATTCACCAGACTTAAATCCTATTGAGAATTTGCGGAGTTTGGTGAAAAGTCGTTTTGGTAGAATGAACTGTTCAACAAAAGAAAGCAGATTAAAAAAATGAGATTTATCATGTGGTTTCATGACAACGGAATTCGAAATATTTGCTCTACACTGGTCGAATCTATGCCACATCGTGTTTAGAAGCTCATTTCAGCTAAATGAGGACATATTAGTTACTAATGTGTAGTAAGCAACTAACTGTATTGTACCTGTAGTAATAAATGTCCTCATTTATAGTTGAATCGGATTGTCCCAATTAATTTGCACACTGCTGTATATCGTTAGGTTTACTGTGATATAGAACTTATTTATACTTACTGTTTGATGGATAATGATGGTGAATGCGGAGGCGAAGGTATCAAATTATTAAGTTTTCATTTTTAATGATGCAAAGTCTAATATGCATTTTAAAGACTATTAATGGTTTGCAATTGTTGAGTACCTTGTATATATATCGTAGAGTATAAAAATGAAAAATGTCCTCCTTTTCGTTGAAATATCCTCCATTGGGTAAAAATTTCTTGTTACTCTGTTTGTATTTTACGAGATAATGAGGTAACTTTGTTTTTTCAAATCGTTCTATACTTATTTTTTAGTTTCTCATTACGAGCGTAAAAAGACGAATCAAATTTTATACGTATTGTCATATGTTAGATAAGCATTTTGTCAGAAATTGTTATTTTTCGTGACTCGCTTTAAACGAATATTGTAACGCCCAGAGCGCACATTCAAAATATCCGTTAAATACTATCGTACTACGTTGCAGAAAGCCCGGTGCGTGGGCAAACTGATTTACGGAAAGATAATAAAAGTAGGGATTAATCATAAATTCAGGGTTTTTCTTATGTATATGATATTGCGTAAAATCAAACACATATGAACACACAATATCAAACACTTTAAATTCAATATGACTCCAAGACTCACCGCAATTTTTACTATCTTGTCGTAAATCAGATTGCTTACGCATCTGGCATTCTACGACGTAGTATGCTAGTATAAGTTAAAGTGCTTCAAATTACTTCAAATAAAGTTTTTCAAAAACTCAAACATTTTCTGTGAAAAAGAGTTTCAATTTTCAAATTTACAATAGCGGTTAAGTGCCATTTACTTAAAAACGGCAGCAAACATTTCAAAGAAAATTGCAATTTAGGACGTGATTTCAGTGTTCTTTAATATTCATAAAATAATATTTTCGTTCTGTTATGAAGACACCAAAAATTAAGAGAATTAAAACAATTACTGAAGGAAGCGATAGATGACAGCTGGCAAGAGAATGTGGAAATTCTTATAGCTAGCCGAGACAAAGGGAAATAAAAAAATAATACGGGAAAATCTGTGCCATTCTGAAGCACCACTAGTTACTTTCCCACCTTACGAATTATTCGAAAGAAGAGAAAGTTCTATAATCATGCGTCAGAAAATGCAATAATGTTGCCAGAAAAAGCATTATTGCCGGGTTCTGGTATCGATAATGAGGATAAATCCTATTCCTAAATTAAGAAAAAAATCATCTAACACGTGGTGCAACCAGAATTCATCTTTTGTTCTTAATACCGAAACATCGATTACCGGCAAAATGTCCGTTAGTTTGTCTGTCCTACTGTGGTCAACACTAGCGCCTAAACCGTTCACCTGATTTTCTTTAGAATTGATATTCCGTGAACGGACCTGAACGCACTTCACCACACAGCTACAGCACACTTCTTTAAAACAAGAACTCTCGGAATCTAAAGCCCTTTTCACTCGTTCACATAGATTTCATGCCTGCAATACACTCCCTCCACGATTATACGGTTTACCGAAAATCCACAAATCCATCCCCATTAGACCTGTAGTATCATACACTGACACACAGAATTGCTTACAAACTGAACAAATCACAGGATTCTCAACCGCCCGATCTCATCAAGATAAAGGATTTCTCTGCCTCCATCAGGATTGGGCAAAATAATTAAAAAATGAGTGTCAGATACAAAATACTCGGCCGAAAGTATTTTAGATACCAAATAAAAAATACTTTTCTAAAAGTATTTTAGATACAAAACACAAAACTAGTATTTTAAAATACAAAATTCAACTAACGGTAATCTCATAACTTCAATCATAACTTCTGTCTGTTTTTGTTTTGTTTAGAACAGTCATTCACGTTCAATAAAAGATCACCATATTACGTTAATTAATTCATTATAGAAAATATATAACATTCTTCATAAAATACATTTCAGCTGAAGTTTTCAACCCATCAACAGGTATCTATATCATTTGTTATGTATGTTCATATTTTAGGTCTTAAAGGCATCTTGGTTAGTTGTCAATGATAAGAGCAAGAGAACTACTTAGTATTTAAAGATCTGACCATGAGTTCAAATAATACAGGTGAATGTTAGGATGGACAATTAATCAAGATGCCTTTCAGGCTTAATATAAGAACATACAAATGATATACATAGCTAATGGGGAGAAAACTTATTTCATAATCCAACTCCATCAACAAGTAATTTTGTCACGAGATAATCAAACTTTGTTTGATTGATTCCTTTGTCCCCTTTGAAGATACCAGATATCAAACTTGTTTCTTTTAATTTCCTTGCATTAGTTATCACTATTATCTGGTCTGTTCGGTTTCCTCCTATGGGAATATGATTTTCTTGACATTCGTTTACATGGAAGAGACCTCTTAGGACTAGTGATCCAGTAAAGCATTATTGTGTCTCAGGATTAGTGTTACAATCTTCTACGACAAATAAAAGTGTCGAATATGATGACATTTCCCGATGAAAAGCTAAAATTTTACCCAAATGAGTTACACATCTGAAATGTACGCCTGACGTTTAGGCAACTTGTCATGCACAGATGTTTGACAGGTCACGTTCTCGCGCCCATAAGAATGCATCATGTATTCCTGAATATTCTCATTGAAAATATATATTGGATTTTTAATATATTGTAATAAAGAACCCAAATTTATTAAAGACAGTTTTTAAAAAGTTATTAGAATATTTCACGACGTTTCGACAATTCTTTTTATTGTCATCTTCATGTGCTTGGACGTTCATACATTTATACAAAAATGAAATTACAATCAATAAATATCAAATTTCTAAATTGGTTTCCTTTAATAAAAATAATTGTCGACACATCATTATTGTATAGTGCTCTCGTTAAATTTGCATTGCTGTTTTGTGTAAAATATTTTAATAAACTTTTCAACTAACTGTCTTTATTAAATTTGGGATCTTTATTATATGATATATCGCGTACCTGCTAAACATCTGTTTGTTCAATACTTAGAGACAAATGCCACTTGTTTAAATTAACATAGTTTCGTGATATTGTAAAATAACATATTACATCACATATACTTCGAGCATTTTGTGAAAATCCCTTGAACATTGGTCGACGTGGAGATAAAAATGAAGTGAGATAGGAGGACTTGAAAAGAAAGTTCGAGACAGGGCGTTTCTTGGCTGATGTTTTAAACAAACTAATGTTTTAATAGAAAGAGGAGTTGTATAATGAAATGATATATGAGAAAGGAACTGAGAGACAAACTTCGACAAGGTAAACTGGGCGCTGTAGTTACGATAATGCGAGGAATACGTTTACGTGGTATGTGAATCGAGAACCACCGAGAAGAAAGAAAACTAAGTCACTTATGTATATAATAAATTCAAAATTAAAACAGTGTTATTAGTGCAAAAGGAAATAAAAAACCCTCGTCGAGGAGGTTATTTACTGGAAAAAGTAGTGTCATTTCTTGTTTTGTATTCCATTTTATTGTTTATGTAGATAAATATTTAATATAATTGTATTCGTTCAACCTAGAAGGTCGTGATATTTATGTTTTAGGTTTAGTCATTTATTCAACTATTATTCACCATTCTTTCATATATCGTCCAATGTTATCCCTATTCAGACATGCTAAAGTACAACTCCATGTTTTGAAACTTTATGAAGAAAACATATGTTGGTGATATATAGAGAAAAAGTGAGCTTATTTGTAAGATAATATTTAAGTATCTCACAATGTACATTTTTCAAATATAAGTCCATTTAAGTTGTCATATCTACGTGTTTTTCTCACTCAGGGTATGTGTGTGTGTGTGCTGTTATGTTTTTACTTCACTAAATGGCGCTGCAGAACAAAATTACGCTTCAATTTAATTTAACTTAGATTCAAACAGCGCTCCACCAGGACCTCATTGACGCTGAGTGTTGCGGTAAAACACAGGGCGAGGCCGCGAAGGTCAGGACTTGCGTAGAGACGGATAAAGAGAGGGACCGACAGGGAGAGGGACAGAGAGGGAGAGGGACAGAGAGGGAGAGGGACAGCGAGGGAGAGGGACAGAGAGGAAGAGGGACAGAGAGGGAGAGGGACAGAGAGGGAGAGGGACAGAGAGGGAGAGGGACAGAGGGAGACGGAGAGAGCCGGGGAAAGAAACGGAGAGAGAGAGACGAGGACGGAAACGGAGAGGGAAAAAGAGAGAAAGAGAAGAAGGGCAGAACAATGTCTTCAGGTTCCGCTAGTAGATTTTAAATATAATAGAATCCTTAGTCTTTGACCTCTTTGTTATGGATGCATGGAATCATTTCAAGTTGCACATGCTGCTGAACAGCACGCGGACTTAGGGCTCGCCAAGGCGGATAAAGAAGCCTGGAACACGAGCCTGTGGTGAGTCTCGCCGTATATCAGGAGCCAGGGGCGCCTAAGCAGACAGGTTTTGCGAATGAGCCCCGAAGTGCTTATAGTCGATATTGAAATTCTGCATACGCCGACAGTGCCCGCTTTTGGTTATTCTATTTTGACTTAGATGACTTCGACTATTAACAACAGACAGTTCTCCTCTTGGCAACGACAGTGCTTTGACTTTTGGGATATCTTCGGGTTATATTTGCTGAAGAATTGTTTTCGGTACGAGTTCGGAACTTCGGCGTTGTAATAAGAACACAATTTTTTTTAACTGTTTATGCCTTGAGTAGTTTTTCAACATAATACTTGTGTTCTCTTGTCGTCGAACATAAATATCGCCGAATATTTTATATAGCTGTCTGATAATGAATGAGGAAAAGTTTAAAATTAGGAACATTCTACCATTGTTTCATTCCAGTAGAAATAAAATGTGCAAAAGACGACTACATGTTTTGACGCTAGGAAAAGAATTGAATCAATTTTTTGTAGTATATACCAAGATGATACAAAAAGTTAAACGAAAAGAGAAATAGTTTTCTGACACTACACAATTTTTAAATTACGATTTCGAAAATATACTGAAATAATAAAATTTAATTTTTCATTCCATCTTCGGGTCATTGACGCCTAATGGGATTACAAGGTAATAACAAAGAAGAAAACAAAATTCGTTTTTGATATACTCTTTTATCACAAGTTTTGCATAATTTTTTGTACAGATGAGAGCAATTTTATTGTTCCTTCTTCGGCAGCACCGTGGGATTGGAAGAGCCGGGCGTTTTGCTGTCGATCCACTGGCGAAAAGCGGACACCCGCGTGTAGGTGACCAGCGTAGTGTCGTAGTCACCAGCGGTCACGATCCCGATCACCACGTCGCCCTGGGTGAGCGGGCTCCCAGAATCCCCCTGCAGACGAAAGCATAGTTTGTGTTCTTACTTTTTTAAGGTCACGTTTTAACAACATAGTTAAATATCAACCACTGTGATTGTTTAACTGTAGGGGGAACTGAAGGAAGAACATGTAAGGACAACACAAGCACACGCAGACATCCATGTCCGAGGCGGGATTCGAACACGGGACCCTGCGAGCCGGGGCAGTTACGGATATTCAGTGTTAGCGACGTCGACTATCCGGCGCTTTTTACTTTATCGCAACTGCTAACGCAGTTTAGAGAGAGTATTGTAAAGCTGCGGGAAAGAACGAAAGATTTCGACTCAAAATTTATTGTCGGGCCCTGGTAACGAAAAAGTGGATAAAATTGTATCGCTATATATAGTAAATTACTTCATCTACCACGTTGTGTATTTTGAATACATCTTTTAAGGGTCCTCGTTACCAACAAATTGGCAAAACGCGTATGTCTGTCGTCTGTCTGTTTGTCTGTCTTCCGCCTGTCTGTCTGTCTGTCTGTCTGTCTGTCTATGTGTCTGTGTGTGGTTAACGCTAGCGCAAAAATCGTTCAGCTGAATTTTTCCGAAATTGATATTTCTTTATCGATCTGGTTGATGTTCGGGCTCCGTAAATTTGAGACGGTTATTTCAATTTTGGTCGTTTCTTACTTATAGTTCTTGAGACAGTTTCTAAACATTCAAAAACATTGGTCCAAATTTGATTATTAAATATTGTTGTCGGATAGCGTAAATTACGATCATGAAAATTGCGCAAGACTCACTTTCGTTGATATCCTTGATTTTTTCGAAGACGGCAAAAGTTAATTTTTTCGTCGTGGTCAAATCACTAATATATCGAAGATAGACAGTTCTTTCCTTGATGAAATTTGTTCTTTCGAAATAGATTTTGAAATATTATGAGGAATGTTTCAATAATTTAAATTGTTTTCTTCCGTTTTTGATTAATTTCTGCTTGAAATTAATGCAATTTCTAAAAAAAAATTTTCTCTAAAACCGCGCGAAAAGTTCTCTTTAAATTGCTTCCGCACATAGAAGAAAAACGCTTAAAAGAGGGGCGTAAGTCTCATTTTCATAAATGTCTTAGTATTTTAGAAAATTTCAAAAACTTAATATTTTGAAACTACTAAATGCAAGAAAGAAATTTTTGTCTTAAACAGAATCTACGCGTGGTCCTTGGACAATTTGTTAGGGTACTGCTCCGGGATTTGCCTTGTGTTCGCAGAAACCCCGAAAAACTACCGATCAGAGCACCCGGCTACCAGAATCATCCAGAGACCGCGGTTAAATTAGAGCTAACTCACTCTCCCTACAATCGAAGGGAAACGAATCCAGGACCTCCCGCTTGGAGGCACTTCAGTGATGTCAGTTGATACCCTTAGATACTTAAGCCGGTTAAAAAATAGTTAAAACGTTTTAGAGTTCCAAAATCAATTTTCGCTAACGAACATGAGAAAATCCCAAATAACGAGTTACACGTAAGATATTTTACACACCATTTCCCTACGGTGTATAGCATCTAATGCTGAACTGGTTTTGGACATGCTCAGGAAATCTCTTTCAAAGTGTTCGAAATTCTTCCATCCAGAGAACATTGCAAGATGAGTAGCTTATCAAAAGTGTAGCAATGTTCAAAGTTGCACATGTAGAGCTTTGTTATTTGAAATTTTAAAACGGAAGTTGAAGAAAAAAGATATCATATTGACCCATACCCAACACTCCATCCGATTTAATTACAGTTTCTTCTGCTGAACGCGGTTGTCAAATCGTGAGCTTTGTTTGGACAATTTTTTTCTTATTGAAACAGCAAAATGGATAACCACGTTCCAGCTAATCAAACACCAGAAGTCGGTATTAATTAAGTGAGAGATAAGAGGTGTGAAACATTTATTCTGAGGCTCTTCTTCTAACACGAGGCTTCTTGTATTGTACCTTATGAACAGGTGCCTGTTGTGACGATGGTGTTTCTTCCAGATTTTTTAAAAAATTAGTCCCGTGACCGCCATAGTTTACTTCAGAGTAATTTAACTAATATTATTTAAATATTTTAAATTAAAAATTTTGTCGATTAAAATTTGATGTGTACTTTTGGCATTGTGTATTTTCTGCGTTAGAATATATTCGGCCCTAACAAACCTAAAGTTGGCCAAAGAGGCTAGATGAAAGAAGGCAACATGAAAAATGAACAAGCAGAACTTCTAAATAGCCAACATTAGCCAGGTATAGCCAACAGCTGAATTATTTCCAAACTGGTACCAAGCATGTTGAATGTGCTCAAATACTAATAAATCAATATCTGGTATGAAGCATGTTGAATGTGCTTAAATACTGGGAGCGTGCGAGAGCGATACTCACCTTTCTCAGTGCCAAGCGAGAGCGTGTAAGAGCGATGCTCTCCTTTCACAGTGCCAAGCGAGAGCGATGCTCACCTTTCACAGTGCCACGCGAGAGCGATGCTCACCTTTCACAGTGCCACGCGAGAGCGATGCTCACCTTTCACAGGGCCAAGCGAGAGCGATGCTCACCTTTCACAGTGCCAATCGAGAGCGATGCTCACCTTTCACACAGCCAAGCGAGAGCGTGCAAGAGCGATGCTCACCTTCCAAGGGGTGTGTATACTCCAGTATACACACTGTTATAAAATTCGTTAAGGCGGCAGCACTGCGTTCGGCTTTGGTGTGGCCGCCGTGCGGGGGGAAGCGAGTATTATTGTAACAAATCAGCTAGATCAAATGAATGAGTTGAATGGCGTAGAATACGCTGTTCAGTGGAAGGATGATGACTGATGCTCACCTTTCACAGGGCCAAGCGAGAGCGATGCTCACCTTTCACAGTGCCACGCGAGAGCAATGCTCACCTTTCACAGTGCCACGCGAGAGCAATGCTCACCTTTCACAGTGCCACGCGAGAGCGATGCTCACCTTTCACAGTGTCACGCGAGAGCGATGCTCACCTTCCACGGGGTGCCTGCGTTGTGGCCGGGGTTGGTGCAGAGCAGCGTGTTCGCCCATCTGGAGCCTCCGGCGACCTTCAACGCCGCCTGGCACTCCACGCGACTCAGCAACGGCAGCTCCGCCAGCCGCAGCGACTCCGAGATCGGCGCTGAGTGGGCCCTGCACCAACGGCGGCGTTTAAACAAAGAGCGTTTATGAAAAAGTCACCTAAAGTGACTTTAAATAACAATAGATTTACCTTTATTATCAGTTCACAGATTGACAAATCATTGAGTTTATCCTACAACTAACACTAGTTTCCTATCACCAACACAGAAACGTATTTCATGGTAGAGTTAAAATAACTAATATAATACTTAATGTTAGTGATAGTATGATTTTTGCATTTTCGGTTTGTATTGTAATTCTTTATGATCATTATTATTAATATTATTATTATTATTATTATTATTATTATTATTATTATTATTATATAGGCCATGTATGACCACGCTACACGTTATCTTCTGTGATCTCGTTGGAGAAGAACTTTTGCAAATATGGCGATCAGTACGACTGTATCCCTTAGTTAGACTAGTTTTTAGCCCGTAAATTATGAATAATGAATGAGTCGAGATAATATGGGAGTGCCGAAAATTCACAAATACGACCATGTCCTCCAGGACCAAAACTTTGCAGCTCTTCGCGTAGACGACGGCTGTTCGTTGTTGCTATTATTATTATTATTATTATTATTATTATTATTATTATTATTATTATTATTGTTATTGTTATTTTATTATTATTGTTAATGAATTGCCACCGAATCTTACTTGAAGTTCAAATGTATTTATGTATTATGTAAATGTTTAATGTGGCTGCCTTTTCTTACAAGGCAGTTATTCCATCTGAACGAAATTTTGTCTAAGATGTTCGAGAGCATCTAATTCACCCAGAGCACTACTGATACGTTCGCGAAGCTCGTTAACATTTTAAGTAAATGGAGGGATATACTGATTGTCTTTAACATAACTCTAAAGACAAAAGTCTAAGGACCTTAGATCAGAAGACTGCGGTGACCAAACTACGGTCCCATTTCTGTGTTATGCCGCATTACATCTCCTTCGTAACATCTATGTTACTGTTTGAAATGCCAATCGTGTAACTGGAGAGACATCTGGCTGCGTAGGATTAAAACTTGGGACAACGGCGGGAGTTTTGAAAGAGCTGCAAAAATATGTCAATGATTTCGAAATTTTTTCATGTTACTTTTATGTACAAAATTTAGTGTCAAACACAAGACTTGAAAAACTCTATTTCTTATGTGTACTTTACAAAAAGATAACTGTAACAGGAACATGGAGGCTTACCCATCTTTAGTTCCTTTGGCTAAATTCGCGTACAGAACCAACGAGGAAAATGTTCACGACCATAAAATAAAAAAGTTCTAACTGCACTGCATTGGAAAATGTGTTATCGATATGGTTGGACATATCAAAGGTATTTCTTTAGAATGTAGGTGTTGTGGTGTGTTATCGTTGGCATTTTTCATGAAATAATGACAACGTCTATAATTATTTCTTTAAAATGTGTTATTTTGCAATGTCTATTTCGTTATTTGTTTGACTTACAGTTAGTGTAAATAAATCTATCTGCAAAAACTAATATTATTGTTGAAATTAAAATATTATATTAGAAAAAATCAAGGTGAGAACGTCATTCCAAGATACTACTATTCACTAATACTCCTCCTCAAGTATGATTAAGAAAAGCAGATCTGTTTAAAGCCATTTCCAAATTTAATACAGTTCAACAGATTCTTATAATTAAAAAAGTTTTCTTTAAGGGAAATATTTTTTTCCTTGTGAATATAAGAAATGTTGAAATTATTATGTTAGCACGCCTGATTTTACAAAGTTTACCAGTATCACCATGTAGAATGTTATTAGTTTGTAACATGCAAAGGTAATTGATGTGTGATAGTAATATAGAGAAATGTCTTGAAAATTGAGGATCAGAGTATTTTCTCCAGTTGTTCTAAAACTGCTTTTTCTGAAACTGATCCTGTCACTTGCAAGCCGAATTGGCCCTATTTTATCGTGCGCAAGCCTAAAGAATAATAGCGATACGAATTGAGAATTAAATCACGTTGGAACCTTTCAATTGTACTCACTTTTCGGTGAAACTCCAGCCCGAAACCTGTGCGTCTCCCTCGGGATACACATGAGCTTGAGGAAGCCTCGCGGCTCTCACGAAATCGTTGAAAACGAATGGTACTCGAACGCGGACGATGGCTATATCGTTGATGAGTGCGTTGTCGGCCTCTTGGGTTGACCTGCAGGCCACATAATGGCAACGTGAGCCAAGCAAGATCTTCGATTGATTGATTGGTGGTAGCGACCGCGACAAATGCTAGGGTCATTATTCCAGTAAATTTAGTGCATGTTTTAACGCGGGGTGGCTGTGATCTTTCTCCGCTGAAGTGCGAGATCCGAGGCCGACCCACACTTCGGTTGTCCGTAGTTTTGTAACAAGGTGTCACCCGCCAGCGGGGCACCGCCACTACCGAGACAACTCAAGACTGGTCGCTCGATATGTGTGGTAATGTAATGCGCGTAAGTGTGTGTGAGTAAGTGGAGAGAACAGGACGATGAAAAGGATGGAAAGATCTTGTGGGGGCCACACACTTAGAGAGGCCAGTCGGGCTCCTAGCTTGTACCAGCTGCAGTGGTGTCACGCTTATGCTAGATACCTAGGTGGAGGAAAATTTTCCCAAACTGAGGTATGTCGGCGCCGGATCTCGACTTTCAGCAGGGGAAGATCACATCTATCCTCCGTGTCAAAAACGCACACTATTCTTACGAGAATAACGGCCGTTACCACATACCTGAATCACAAATCTGCCAGTGAATCATATGATAACACAGGTACACAAAAATATGTGTTCAGACCGGACAACTTGACACATCTATCTCTTCATGTATGTCGACGAATTATTCCGAATGTGAAGCCAAAATTACGACACCACTTTCCAGTTTTTTTAAAATTTGCAACAAAAACAGGTGGCGCAATTTTGGCTTCGGATTCGGATTTAGCTCGTTATAAACATTGAGAAAGAGGTGTCAAGTCTTCGGGTCTATCAACTATTTCGTTTTGTGCTTATGTAATGTTATGGAAGATATATTGCCCCTGTCTGTTAGGCAAATTTTCGTACTCCGGTGTTCGGCGGGATCACGAAATCTCTTCGACTGTGTCAGAACGACACTAATCTACATAATTTATTATGATTAATATTATTATTATAAGTTGTATTAGTATTATTACTACCAATATTATTATAGCCCATTCAATCCCTGGCTCTAAAACACCCCCTGGGGATTCAAGTACAGCTGTAGAGTTTGCATCAGATCAGCCACGTCTGATACTTTAATGGTAAAGTTCCATTAAACTTTGAGCATAGTTTACTCACATTTAGAATTTCACAGTTCTTTCACAGCTCCTTATATGTTTCAGTAATCTTACCATGTTTGTTCATCCTAACTCAGACCACAAGCTACTAACCTTAAACATGAGCCTAAAATTTCCTCAGATCGTTTATTCTTAATAACTGTTTTGGAAATAACATAACACTTGTCCCTTACGATCGATTTTGATATTCTTCTCCTTTTCTCTTCCACCGTAAAGTCTTAAGCTACTGTTATCCGTTTTGTTCCTGCTGTACACTGTATCTCACTGCACCATCTTGTTTTCTGTCCTCCCTTGCTTCTATTCGCAATGCGCTGATCCCAAGTAGTGGTTGCTTGTGTGTGTACACGATTCTGATAACATGTCATATTTTCATCGGTGCATTCTAGACGTAGATAACTTTTAAATGAATGTTTATCATGACATGATAAAAATGGTGATAGAAATCTGTACTTATTGGGTCATTTCTTGCCATTTTTCAATTTTGATGTACATTTTCTTAATCTTTGCGTAACCTTTACATCTTTTTCGCTTTTTGAGTTTTTGTTAGTGACTGTTTCATGAATTTACTATGACATATTGTAACATCAAGTTCATGACAAAATTCACCACTGCTTCGGACTCTTTCCGAACTCTTAAAATTTCGTGGATCTTCGGTAACTTCCTCGGTTTTTCAAAGTTGATGATTGGAAGATCGGAGCTAAGAATTACCTTTCCTCCTAAAATAAAGACTTTATATTAAATATAATTTTGTATAAATTAATTTTATTTAAAATTGTATAATTTGTAAATAAATATTTTTATGCAAATTTTTGAGAACTTAAAGAAAGAGGACTTTTTCTCCTTATTTTCAGTCATTGTACACGTCATTTTCAAAGAATTTTTGGGTCATCGTAATCCGAGCTCTTCTAATTAATAAGGAGTTACCTAACAATCAGAAGTAAATGTCACATGCGAAACTTAGTAGTTTTAAATGATATACTATACATATAACAATATGTATAATATTTCTTTGCATGTGATTATTAGCAGAGTGATTATCTCCATTCTATCAGTACGCCCTAAAAGTTTGTAAGATATATTGTTGGACACGTGCAGTATATATTTGTGCGTATTTCATTTGGATACATACTTTTACTGATAATGCTGTAACAGATTGGAAATTTATATAATTCAGATCTGCGTTTCTCGCATACTGTTAATGCAATATTTCGTTGATAATCAGAATTACTATGATAAAGAAAAAAAGATTGATTAAGAATATTACATGTGAATGGAAGTAACAACCGTAATATATGTACAGAATTGGAAATTCTGCTTGCATTTTAAAAAATCTGGGAGAAACTAGATATGTTAAGGTTTTAAGTTACTATTAAATATATCAGGATTATATTAATAGTTGTTTTTTTGTGTGTGTATATCAGGATTATATTAGTAGTATTATTTTTGTGCACTTACATAGAATAGTTGGGGTGAATGTAGATTAGACCGGTCTTGCGTCTTTGCTCCTTTTCATGTGGTCCTTTCAGTTGGTTGTTGCCTGCAACAATCTGCAGCAATTTACGGTGTATATAACATGTTTATGTAGCAGTCATTTTCACTTAGAAGACGTTGCAAAATCGATAATCTTCTTTTCCCGTAAGGAACTGAATCTGTTTGATGATGCAATGTAATGATGTGATCGCTACGCTACGTTGCCATTTCCTCACATCGCACACAACGTTGCAGTGTGTCTGGAAAAACTATAGATATATTTGAATATGCACTGTGCATTTTTTTGAAGGATCGTAACATTTCCGAATCCGAAAAGACTACATCCCCAAATAGCTCGGATTACCGAGGTTCTACTGTATACAATATGGGAAAGAAGTATTCTAAGGTGCATTTTAGAGCTATAGCATTCCAGGAAACTTGACACATGGCATTAAAAGCGTATTCCAGGCTATCGAAATTCGTATTAAGATGAATGATTACAAAACATTATATCTTATTACAGTAAACCAAGTATTAACCCTTATCTGCATAGCGTTCTCTTATGGGCACGCTGTACGAAGCTGTAGATAGGTCAAACTTTCACCTTAAAATGTTACAGTAATGCACTTTGAACTTCATGTTGTGCCCATAACATCCTAAAAAGTGTCACCGTGTGCATTTGAAAGTTTTGAGGGGGAAAATTTTAATAATTTTTAAACAGTTATTCATTGGTATATTGATTTTTTTAAATAATTCTTGCAGATAAGGGTTAAGAAATGTGTGTTATTTGTCCCCATACCTCATCAAAATGTACAAGAACAAAATTATAGGTTTATGTTGTACCATGAATCCAAGACTGTACCAAAATCGACAAATAACCAACTTACCTCTGCTTTATGCAGATTATCAAGTTGTTTTGACCCTTTTAGAAAACCATATACGATAAAGTATAACCTATCTTAACCAAATGCTAGAGAGTTAAAATTTAAAGTTCTCTAGCCAAACAACTAAGCATGAGGCATATCAAGGTAAATATTTGAGAGGAAAAAAATTATCGACAACCAAAATCTTGAACAAATATATACTTCTCTTAACTTGGCGGCAGAAATCGAATAACCTCAAACCCAAACTTGAAGAGAATATAATTCTTAAGTAAACAAAATATAAAACGAAAATAAATACAATAAGTTGAATGCGCTTATAAAGAGGCTTTTTAAAAATAATAGCACACTAATGAGATATTACAATGCATCTCGACCCAACATCTGCTTTACAAGTAAAAAGGATAAAAAATGACGAATGAAAATTAGAGGCTATCTAATTTAATTTCTTAAGAGCTCGACTGGATGCAACTCTGAGAAAAAAGTTTTAAGCGAAGACATAATATCAAAGTTAAATATGGAAAGTGAGGCAAATGACATAAAAAATATCAATAGAAATGGTTCGAAAATATACACTGGCTAGAGCCAAATGGACTTTCAATGTTACCTCCCTTATGTAGACCTAGATGATATAGAGATGTGGGTATACCTAGAATGACGTAGTCTGTCTTGAAACGGTCCAAAAGGCTCCTAATCTTTATAAAGCAAGAGAAAGAAAAAAGAAGATGATAAAAGTACATATAGTGGCATAAAACGTCCACCTAGTTACATAATTTCAGACTTGTGTCTCCCGAAAGCACCTTTCATCTGGTAATTTACGAGTTTAAGACAACCCTTATCTACCTGATTGTTATTTTAATTTTCATTACTCGATTGTATAATTTCAAAAGAAGAATTTTTTCTCAAACTTTTGAAGCGCACTTAGTGGCATATTTTATCATGATATGGAAAGCAATATTGAAGTTCTAATTGCATTACTGCAACATTTTAAGATAACAGTTTGAACTATCAGTAGATTGAGACTCAAAACAATAATGCATTGCAAAATACCTCGTACCTCGTAGTGGCCTTGTTGAAGAGGAGAAAACAGACAATGCGCTGCTGTGAGCACGGTGTATTCATTCAGAAGGCAACCCCCACACACGTGTGCTTCTCGAATGGCTGGCTCTCCTATTATCTGAATGGACACTTGGAACGGAAACTCACCTGGAGAAAAATCAAAGAATATTCACATCAAATTATTGGGTAAAACGGCTCTACACAGTTGCTC
>BOPP01000211.1:183979-205875 GCA_017312745.1 Gryllus bimaculatus
CTTCCGCCTCCGCCTCCACCTCCGCCTCCGCCGCCGCCGCCGCCGCCGCCGCCCCGGTCCCGTGAAGGGGGCGGGAAACCCTTGTCATCTCATATCTCGGATTATCCTGCTAAATCGAGCGGCTTTTGGGCGAGAGTTAAGCTATGTCGAGAGAAGTGATCTCTCTTCCCTTCTCCTCACATACAATTGCCTAAATTGTACGGAATTTTTCTCGCTCGGAAGGGAGCCGGTTTTTGTGCGCTTCCTGATTTGCGTGCATATAAATCTCCGATCATTGCTTTGCAGCTTTTACGAGTTTTCACATTTCTGCTGACTTGTCTTCGACCTCAACATCCACGTTTATCCGGATGACCGGTGAGTGGATAGGCTCGTGAGATAGGATATCGTGTGACACAGTAGTTTCGGCGAATGAAAATCGGTCGCCGTTTTGAGTCCAGCGTGATAACAAAGTTGCAAGAGCAAATCAGGTTTCGTGAGCGGTCTTACGAGTGAACTGAGCTCCCCCTCGAGAGCAGTGGGCGATGGCTTCGCCCCACCTGCGGATATAAGCGACGCCATGATGTTTTTTTTTCTAATTTCGTCGAGCTATAGGACATCACGAACAATGATGCTACTGAGGCAACATCGTTGTCGCAGAGCTATCGCAGCCTGTGTATTTGCATGAGACTGGTGATGATGTACATGATAAAGTAGATAATAGTAGAATGGGGTAGGCGTACTGCTTGAAAAAAGGTTGTCACGGTGGTGTAAAATAATCAGGGGACACAAAACCAGAAAGGGGTCATTGAATTCGAAGAACAGTTACAGGTGGAAACTATTCAATATATGAAAATGTATTGCTGTGAGTGTGAATAATAGTATGTTTCTTCTATTGCGAATAACTAATTAATCGCAATCAATAGAAAGCAGTCATCAACCCATTTACAAAGATATTAAAAAAGAATTAATAAATATCTAATAAGATCGTTCGTCTTTATTGCGTCTCAGATATCTAATCAATTACCAAACTCATTGAAAAAGAATAAGTCCTTACATATCTTCAGAAGTGAATCAATGTGAAGATTTGTATTTTACAACACAAATGAGACAAGTGAAATATTGCATTAAAATTATTCCCTGTGTATGACACGTAATACATTTGCTTACCAAAATTTTCTTGTGTTAATCGAAATATATCTGTTAGATCCCTGTAAATCTCTCTTTTTCTATTACTGTGCCATATTTTATTTTATATATTTCTAAATGAGTTTGTATAGTAATAATTATTAAATAATTTATTTAAAACAATTAAATAAACGGGTTACACTTACAAAGTACGTAGAAACATTACAACTGATTGTAGATTGATAGTAATTTTAAGAATCATTGAATATGATATCTGTAAAACAAGATGGGAATAAATATTGTTGTTGCTATTATAAAATACTAGCGTACTCGTGCAAGAATTTCAGCATGTTAATCCCCATCCGTTCCCTGACCTTTGCATTAAGAAGGAAATTGTCAATGAAACGTGTTTATTTTTTTAATTGTATAAAAGTAACTTCGTACTTACACAATATCAAACAAAATGAAAACAATGCTGTTGGAAACAAATTATCAATAAAAGTTTATTCAGTAATATAGAGGTATGTCTTTCGAACAATTCACAATTTATTAAAAATATTTTATGTTCCTTGACAGTTAGCTTTTCGCTTTCCTTGATAGTTACAAAAATATTAGATAATGTTTATACTCTTGAGAAAGCCTAGTAAAGTTTTCCCTGCAGAAATACAAGATCGGACAAGTTAAACCCTACTATTTGCTATATTAATTAACTTGGATTTGTTTTGAGGAATAGAGTGTGTTTTGGAGGGGCAGGGGATCAGCTCACTGGAGTGCGAAAGTTGAAAAAGTTTTCGTATAAAACAAAATTTTCGATTATTTTCTGTCCGTCAAGAAAGGCAATTCCGAGCCCACAAATAATATATCTAATATTTCCACCTTTGAGTAATAAATATCATTTGTTACCAGTACAAACAATTCAGAAGGATTACACTTCGGTACAAGGCAATGTTGCTTAAACTATATTTACGTATTGAATATCTTAGCGACCCGACACCTCAAGTTTAATATCAAAAAATGTATTATTTACAATATGAGTTTACAGCTGTGCATTGATGTACAGCCTTCCAAATATCGTCAACATTTAAATCGTGCGTCTGGATTGTGATCGTTGGCAGTGGTCGAATGACTTCCACTATTCTTTCTATAATTTTAAATTTGCAAGCTTTTTTAAATTTATTCACGTGGTATTGTAGGCTAGTGCGTTTTGATTTTTGTTGTTCATTTATTTCAAGCTATTTTACTTTAGTTAATTTAAAAGAGGTTGTTCTTTGGGTTGTACCACAAAAACTCTTTTCCCCTACTGCTTCCGCCTACCCGTGCGAGAACTCTTGCTCTCGCATGTTAAACCCCACCCTCTTCCCTATTCTTCTATTTCCATTCTTAGAGGGAAAGTTGTTTACGAATCGTATTTATTTGTTTACAAGTGTATAAAGATAACTTTCAATGTACTATTACAAAATAAAAAATAAAAAAACAATGCAAATGATGTTAAAAATAAATTTTCAATAAAAATGTATTCAGTCTTATCGAGACATTTCTTGAAACAATTCCCAACACTTCCTTAAAAACATTTGAAGTAATAATAATATATTCTTTGACGGCTTTTCGTTTTTTATGGTAGTCACTTAAGTACTAAAAAAGCTTTTTACTCTTGAGAAAGTTACGTGACTGAACACCTGACTTGAAAGATTTACCAAATAACTGCTGATAACGAAACTACTGATACAGGAAAAACACAGACCATTCCTAACAAGACACGTCTTCACTCGTCACTGTACACCCATATACCACCACAATTAGGTACACAGCACTTATAGGTTTCGGCAAAATACTAAATGAATGTTTTCACTAGACACTTAAGAAACAATTTTCACCGATATCAAGCAACTATTAATAGTACTTCTAGTTGTTGATGCGAGAGCGAATCTTGAATTAATAATTATGCAAATAAACCTCGTTAGTCTGCGGAAACCACAGTGTACACAGAAAGCATAAATATAGTATAAGATAAAGAAAATTAAGCCCGCTAAGCGTGACGTCACAACGAAGGCCACTATCACCAAGGGTTGAAATCTAGGTGGCATTGGTAGTATCCATAAGTACCAAACTAGCAAAAATTTAGTAGAATATCCAAGAAAATCTCTAACTTTTAGTTTTAAAGCTCTAGAATGCTTAGTTTAGGAGATATTTAACGATATAACTGACATTGCTGCGAGTCGCATTCGATATAAATATTTCGAAGTGTTTTTTAAACAAATCCTTCATATTTTTAAAGTCGAAATGTACTTCGTCACTTCCCAGTAAAATTCTCTTTCTTTAGAGACCTCGTTTATATAGATCGGTACGGTGTGAGAGCCGCAAAACGCATGTGTAGGACTGAAATATTATAGGAGACAATTTACATATCATCAATATCTCACCGTGTGCGACGTAGCGCCCTCCTATCACCAACTTATCTTGTCTCGTCGGCATGAAGTCAGGAAGCAACTTGATGCGTTCGGCCCCTGTAACACACGCACTTCACTCACCACTTCACTCTCTAAGTAAGAGACGCGTCATTAATGTGACTCCTCGCCCCAGAGGTGTCATGCGTTTCCATTGAATTTAATAGTTCATCATAGATGCAGAACATATGACAAATTCCAACCAATGGCACCCAACACTTCACTCATCACTTCACTCTCTAAGTAAGATACGCATCATTAATGTGACTCCTCGCCCCAGAGGCGTCATACGTTTCCGTTGAATTTAATATTTCACTTTGATTCAGAACATATGACTAATGTAAACAAACGGCGCCCTAAACTTCACTCTCTTAGACGATCCATAAATGAAACTCCTCGCCTAAGAGAAACGTCATACAATTCCGTGGAATTTAATATTTAGAAAACATTTCAGAGCGCATATCGACCATAGACGATACTCGGACTGATAATGATACAAATATCAATGCACATCAAAGTTGAAATGTTCTGACAGAAAACAGTTTCAATTAGAAATGAGTAGTGGTGAATAAACTTACCAACATCATTCCACGATACAAAAATCATAAAACCCAACAAAAACTCTAGAATTAAACGTTTCATAGTTGGTTTGCATCTGACTAAACTTGCAATTCCTGAACACTGTTGTCTATGTTGCTTTTCTCCCCACTGTCTCTGTGAGATAGCCATCCTCTTTTATATTACATACGTCAGTGTCTCTCGATAAGACCACACAGATACTGCACAGTTACGTCCAGTGTAGAGCGTTTCACCTTTACTCATTTTATAATCCTGTGCACGTGAAAGAGAATATTATTGGTAAGAAACACCCACATTCCTTCACATTCCTTTTTTTAATGCGCATGGTTTCGCTATGAAGATCGGATGACTGACGTATTTATCATGCTTCATCTCAACAGCTTCTAATCTCACGAAGGTACGCGTCACACAACCACCCACGCATGCCAGTTTCAACACAAGTTTTAACAATCTTTCAATAATCCTCAATAAATCCACGGGCCTGTGGGGCTCAGGACATCAAGTGAAGTCGCAGCAGCGACTCCGGCTCTAAGGTCTCTGGGTTTGAGTTCCGGCAGTGGCAGAATTTTGGACACCAGCTCCTAGATAGCTACGTCGAATTCAACCGCTGTCTGGAGGAGAATTCTAGCAGTCGGCTGCTCTGATCGGTAGAAGTCCGGCTTTCTCCTTCCCCCACCAAGTGAATGCCGCAGCATTACCTTAACAAACAGATCACGTACCGCGCGCGATCTTTCCTTCCTCTTCCTTACCCTATCCTCACCCCTTGCTTCAACACACACATACATACACTGTACTAATGGGTAGGAGACCACAGCACCGCAAAAAACCGGACGAACACTTTTTTTAACACTGTACCTGATGTCATTTAACATTTTATTATATTTGCATAATCGTGTAGTATCAGAAGTGGACGTAAATCTGTCGTTTGATTGGTGTTCTACCAAAATAAGGAAACAGTTTAAACAGTTTCGAAACTCGAATTAAGTAAATATATTTAATAAAGTGAATATGAACCTTGTAATTTTTTTTGTTGGGCAGTGTAGAATATTAATTAACTATTCGAAACGAGAGGAAGAGTGGAGGCAAATTGCATGTTGCGCACGGCGGCAAGCAGGTTCAATCCGACTATCTATGTAGAGCATATACATCAGTGGTCTTTCTCTTAATCAAAATACAAGTGGAATAATATAGACTTGTAAGAAGTTTCAAGAAGGTCTTTTATTTATATTGAAAGAAGTGATAAAAATTGCCAAATCAGGAAACTAAAATAATTTTCCCAGAAAAGACTGGTCGCTCATTGTTTAATTGTCCGTGAGGAAGTTGAATTAATACTATGGCCCGTCGTTGATGTCATTCAACTGTGTAGTGTAATTTCTCACCTTGGTTTCACAAGCAGGAGATTCTTATGTTTGAATTGTCCGCCGTGGCTGCTTCACTGGGAAAACCCTGTTTTAGTGTTAGGTTCCGCTCACGGTGAAATGCTTAGGTTCGGCTTTGTTGGTAAACCTGCGTGTCGAGTTGTTATACACTAGGTGATCAAAAGTATCCGGACGGTTGGCTGAAAATGACTTAGCAGTTCGTGGCACCCTCCATCGGTAGTGCTGGAATTCAATAGGGTGTTGGCCCATTCTTAGCCTTGATTACAACGTCCACTCTCGCAGGCATTCTTTCAATGAGATGATGGAAAGTTTCTTGGGGAATGGCAGCCAATTCTTCACGGAGTCCTGCACTGAGGAGAGGTATCAATGAACGTCGGTGAACCCAAAGGTGTTCGATATGATTCAAGTTAGGACCCTGTGTAGGCCAGTCCATTACAGAGGTGTTATTGTCGTGTAATCATTCCGCCATAGGCCGTGCAGTATGGACAGGTTTTCAACAGTTTTTAAAGATGTAATCGCCATCCCGGAACTGCTCTTCAACAGTGGGAAGCATGAACGTGTTTAAATCATCAACGTAAACCTGTGCCCTGATAGTACCTCACCAAACAACGTGTGCAAGCCCCCTCCATGAAAAACATGACCACACCGGGACACCACCGCCATCGCATTTCACTGTCGGCACTACACGCACTGTTGGCATTGTTGGCAGATGACGTTAACCGGACATTCACCATACCGACATCCTGCCATCGGATCGCCACATTTTATACCTTGATTCGTCATTCTTCACCGCGTTTTTTCCACTGTCCAATCGTCCAATGCTTTCGCTCCATACACCAAGCGTCATTTGGCATTTACCTGCGTGATGTGTGGCGGCTTATGAGCGACCGCTCCACCATGAAATCCAGGTTTTCGCAACTCTCGCCTAAGTGACAAAGTAATTGTAGTGGACCCTGATGCAGTTTGGAATTCTTGAGTAATAGTCTCAATAGATGTCTGCATATTACTCTTTACACCCGTCTGCAATTGTCGGCGGTCTCTGTCAATCAACAGACGTCAATCAACAGTCAATCAACGGCCTGCACGCTTTTGTGCTGTAAGTGTCCCTTCACGTTTCCACGTCACTATCACGTCAAAATCCGTAGCCCTACAACGTTTTAGGAGTGTGTAAATCTCGCGTACACACATGTGACACCCAATCACCAGATCTCATTCAAAGTCCGAAATTGTCGCCTACAGCGCCGCATTCTGCTCTCTCAGTATGTCTAATGACTACTGCGGTCGCCGCTGATATGGAGTACCTGACAGTATGCGATAGCAATGAACCTAAAATGAAAAACGTATGTTTTTGGACGTGTTCGGATACTTTTCATCACATTGTGTATCTCAAATTGCGGGGTCAGGTCGAAACGAAGCCATAGATTTTTGAGGACAAAAAATTCCTTCGTACGCCTTCATACTGAGGGGATGTAAAGTTTACTGTTCCATTTTGCAGATTTACTGCATGTAAAAGATCATCCTGCAATTTTTGCTCAGATGCAAGCCAGCTTCTGAGCAAAAATTAAATTGCCTGAAGCGTTGGTTGAGTGATACCTTCTTTCTCCGCTAGATAATATTATAATAATATGAATATTAATATAGTATTATTAATATATTAATATTAATAATAATAATAATAATAATAATAATAATAATAATAATAATTTTATTTTCTTAGAAGTGAACTGCTATTGGTGGCAAGTTAAAATGCAATATTCTCAAAGCATTAAAAATGTTCTACAATAAAAATACAAGATTATTATAATAATAATTATGACAGAAGTGACAATATAAATAATATAATAATTAATAATTCAAGAGCACTCAAAGTTCTCATACGATGAAGAATGTTGAAAGTAAATAGTACACTACAATTAATACAAAATAATGTATTATGGATATTTATTCTTTTCTTGTACAATATTGCCAAAGACAAAAAAATTGTACATTTAAATGTTTAAATATTACATTACAATGTTCAATCGGTGTTCAGCAGATTCGCCAGTCGTGGAAAGAAACGTGTCAAGAACTTATTGGTCAGGCGGAGGAGCAGGTCTGATGGTATAAACCCCGTCCCCAGAAATATAGCATCATTAAATTGAATTGAAAAGTGTTGTGGAGTACTGTTTCCTACACTCTCTTTCTCTATCACGTAGATGACTCTGATTTAAATCAGACGTATACCTTAACGTTTGACACTATGGTTTCTACGTTTTTAATGCAAGGAGTTGTAAATAGGAATTATTAAGAGAGAGAAAATGAGTCTTTATTTACTATGTGTAATAAATAACAAAAAATAACTTTATTTTCGGACTAACATTCTAGCGTAACAACACACGTAACATGTGACAAAAATAGCATATTTAAAATGAGAAGTGATTGTGAATACTTTTCTGTGTTGCAAACTTCTTTTGCGCTTGGGCTCACAAGTGATCCTAAGAGTAAAGCGGTATTCCTATGGCATATTTAGGGGCATGCCATTAGCAAATAACCTGACCCGACTAAATCGAAAAACGTATTCAGTATTGAAGAAGGTTGCACTATGACGCCCAGAACTACGGCCCACTATGACTACCCAAATTTTAAAGAATGGTTTTCAAAATCTCAAAGATTCGACTCGAGCCAAAAGAATACGGGTTTCTTATATTTGTAAAAAACCCTACGTATGGGGTAGGCTCTAGTGGTGTCCACAGACGGACCGATGGACGGGCAGAGGGACGGACAGAGGGACGGGCAGAGGGACGGGCAAGGGACGGGCAGACGGATGGACAGGCAGACAAGCGGCCAGGCAAACGGACAGACAGGCAGACGGACAGGCAAACGGGCAGACAGGCGGACGGACGGACAGCCGGACGGACGGACAGGCGAACGGACGGGCAGGTGAACGGACGGATAGGCGGACTTCCCGAATTTCTTTTCTATTTCCGTTGGTCTCGGCTACATGTATCGCCGACCATAATCCTTTTTTTAAAATTTTATTTATTTCCTAAATTTTCGAGTGTCTCTTTTGTAGATAGGAAATGTTATTTTTAGATTATTAAAGAACAATAAAACCTTGTTCTAAATGACAATTTTTTTTGAAAAATTTGGAGTCGATTTTAAAAATCTGGCGTTTAAGCGCAACTGTAAATTGGAAATTTGAAGCTCTTTTTCTCAGAATTTTTTTGAGTTTCCGAAAAACTTCATTTGAAGTTATTTTAAGCAGATTAACTTACAAATAAAATAGTGTTTACATATTGCTAGAAATTAGCATATCAACGGCGTACGAGATATTTCGAAAAATTTACATTTGTGTAATTTTTGAAAAAACAAAAAATCAACCGAATAGACTTTACGTAACATTCAAGAGTGAAAGTAATACTATCCGATCGAAATGTTTGAAGAAAAAACTTGAGGCCGTTTTTGAGAAAATTACATTTGAGCGTTTCCAAAAATTTGAAATTTTTTTGATGTGTCATTATTTAAAGCACATGCACTCGTAAATACAACAATGTGCACAAATTGTCATTATTATAAATATTAACATTATCCGTCCAAAATAACTTTTTGTAATTTTTGAAAAAATAAAAGAATAGAGCTATATAGCGTTTATGTCATCTTATAGAGTACATTTGGTACTATTCCTTCCAAAAGTTTTAAGAACAAATTTGGAGCGGTTGTTGAGAAAATTTTAAATGTGTGAAGAGTTTAATTCAAATAACTTCCAAATTTTGAAAGATTTTTCAAAATTTCAGGATTTTGTCCTAAGGCAGATGGACAGGGGTTTCTTCAATTTGGAGAAAATTCTACATATGGTTTATGCGCTAGTAGTGTTCACAGACAGAGGGACACACGGACAGACGGACACACGGACAGACGGACACACGGACAGACGGACACACGGACACACGGACAGACGGACACACGGACACACGGACACACGGACAGACGGACAGACGGCCACACGGACACACGGACAGACGGACAGACGAACGGACAGACGGACGGACGGACGGACGGACGAATGGACGGACGGATGGACAGACGGACGGACAGACGGACGTTTCGAAAAATACAATTTTTTTGGTATCACGCGACCCCAAAACGTGGATTGCCGCTGAAATCTCGAAATCGATATATCGCAGCATTACATTACTTTCCCTATACTATGTATATTACTCCGTATATACGTACGTATGCGGGAAAGTAACAATACCTCGAGAACAGTTTGGATATACCGAAACAATGTCCACAGAGCACTAGATACTAAGAATATCGGAACATACCTACAGAAAAAACATCACACAGTAGGTGTAGTCATAGATATCACCCAGACGTTTGACCGAACATGGCACCAAGCCTTAATAAACAAGGCCAAAAAAATTGGCACCGCAAAGACGAAATCAATTATCAATAGCTTTCTCAACAAGACAACTATTTACGTTAATTTGAATAATTACCATTTCAACCCTAGACTAATAATCGCCGAACTCCCAAAGGCTCACCATTTTCACCCACACCTTTTGAGTTATACGTTGCAGATCTTCCTAAATTAATGAACATCTAAGTAGTCCAATTTGCTGATGGTACAGCAATATTCTCATCTGGCAACTCTATCATTGACATCAGAAATAGAATACAAATATACCTAAACAAACTCGACAGCTGGGCATCCAAACTCAAAATTCAACTAAATCTAATCGGCTGCAAACATATTTACTAAGACCCTATACCTCTCCCACCCACTAACAATAAATCACAATACAATAAACTGGTGCCCCACTAACAACCCCATTAAAATTAAACCTCTAATCTACAGAAGTAGCCCATTACCATATCACTTTTCAATGGCAACATGTAAAACCAACCTAAGACCGTTACTGCTGTACGCCTGGCCCATCTAGATAAATGTCACGCATTCCAATTTTTAAAAAATACATATTATTTAGAACCATTTTCTCAGAACTAAATCCGATGCATCATGATTTGTCAGCAATCATCAACTTCATCAAGAGTTCGACTTAGAATTCATTGATCATCACATAACATACCTAGCCACTAACTTCTATTATTATTTACCCCAGATCCCTTCCCTTGCAACCTTCAAAATCGCAAAAAATCTTAATCACACTGGGATAAAAAATAGTTATCATTGCTTGTATCCTTTTTAAATTCAGTATTTATAACCTAGTTGGACCTGTTAGACACAAAGAACTCGTTTGGAAAAAACACTACCGCGACAAAATCGCGACACCATGGGCCCACTTTATACAAATGTTAACGAAGGCGGGGATTCTTTTACAATAAATTATGAATAGAAGAAATTAAACAAATCATGATTCGTTGCAGAGGAATTTTTCTACAATTGCGAAATGATTGCTTTTTGCAACATTTGGATTGCTTTTTTGACCTCGACATATCAATCTGAAAAAAAATCCTTATCTCGATCTTGCAAAAGAAAAAAAACATAATTTAACGAAGTCAATATAAAAATAACTATATTAGAATTATTGCTGAAACATATGATGCTCAAATGTTCATATTAAACTGTAAATGCAACAAAAGAAACAAAATGCCTTTCTTCTAATCACTACAATTTATCTTAATGTAACATGAGACTCAATTAAATTTTTGTTTACTTTGGTATAAAAGGAAAGTCTTTCAATTTTCTGACAAATTTATTTATTTATTTAATAGGTAATTATTACAAACGAATTAGATTACTTGATCCTATGTGGCTCGGCCGAAGGCCTTTAAGCCATTACAATACCTACATCCTTTCGCGTTCTAATATTTCGAATTTTGGTATTCACCCGAAATGGTCTCTCCATCGCATCAAAGCCACGGAAAAGAGACCACAAGGTACGGCTCAGAAAAAAAACCCTGAAGGGGGAAAAACTTGCCGTCAGAAGCCGAGTACATTCTGATCTATCCGACGTTTATTTTAACTATTTTATTTTCTGGCGCGGGCGTCCCGCCGTCTCTTTCCAGGTCTTGGCCTCCTCAGCACCTGAAATCTAACGGCGCCACAGAAGATCGTCCGCACCAAAGCCTCTGCCCTTACATTTTCGATCCCCCTTCCCTTCACCCCCTAATGTGCTTATTACTATGCCAGTTTTATTTTATTTATTGTATTGACCAGTTGTTTACCAATTGACTACGACTTATGACTTATTTCTGTTTACTGACTGTTTACTAACTTCACATAAAATTACTGATTAACTTATTGTAGCTTATTGACTTATAAATTTATCTCCAGTTCTAGTCTGCTCAAGCTAACCGGTGCTGTTTTCCACACCCTAATTTCAGTTTCCCTAATGGTCCGGACCTTTCCTAAAATGTTCCTAATTCTTTCATAAATTAGATCTTTTATCACTTAAAATGTTTTGGGCGAGCGTTAAGTTCCTGTTTAGAAAGTAGTAATTTCCCATTCCCATCCATTTTTTCTCCATGTATCGGTTGCACAGCAAATTAAGAGGATGTGGATCCAGTCTTCCCTATCACCGCAAAGCACACAGATGCCATTCAACTTGCGTCCTTTAGTCTATGCTGCATCACCCCAACCCTGAACCAAGCGTATCCCCTCTTGCGTCCTTTCAGAGAGTATGTATGTAACTTTCGCAGCCCATAATGGACTCGCATGGATTTGAGCTACCAGCGAACGTTTTTTCAGTCGTTGCTGCCCAGATCTCTTGCCTTTTTATAGCCGCAATGTCTATCGGAAATCAGCCTTTCTATTCTCACGGGTTCCCTATCTCCCACCTTCCCAACCCTGCGCGGTCAAGTACCGTTTAATTTTGTACGCCAGTAGCGATGTTGCTTCCCTGCCATTGCACGCGAAAGCACCTTATGTATAAGTGTTGTCAGCCTGTTCATCTGCTAATTTAATCCAGAGTTTAATAGGTTTCATTTTAAAATCTCTCCAAATTCCTATACTATGACCCTCTTAAGACTCCGGCATTTGCTGCGCACCTAGACACTCCTAGAATTAATTTGCAATAATCTGTTTCGATGCTTTCTAATTGATCTATCCTATCCACTCCCAGATTTCTGCTCCATAGTTCATAGCTGGGAGAACTAACGATTTGAACATTGTATCGCAACTTTTAACGGCAATTACGGAACCCTTCGCACTGCGCAAACGATTTCTATGAGCGCAATTCTTCCTGCTGTGAGCCGTCAATATGTGAATTATTCCATCCCCATTCATGGAAAATTTTGCGCCAAGATATGTAAATGTTTGACGCGGTTAATTTCTTCCCTAGCGTAGTACCATTTCTCTTTGCTACCCAAATAAACCCATTCTTGAAGACTACTACTTTTCGTTTTTATATTACTTTTAGTCCCCATGTCTCACTATACCGTTCTAGAATATTTAACTCTTCTGTAAGCCTAATCGTCTCGAGCACAAAACTAAATCATCCCATATAGTAGTCCGGGGATTTTCAGGCCATCAATTACCGTAGCCGCTGTGCACCGCTTCTGTACCCACGTCAAAAAATCATTTTATAAACAAGATAAACAGCAGCGGTCAATGAGACATCCCTGTCTTACTCCTACTGTCGATTTAATTTTTTGCGTCGTACTTCCGTCACCGCACCTGACGCAGAAATTACTTCCCTATACATGCTCTGCAACACTTTTAAAACTTTACGTGAGACGCCTAGCTCATTTAATTTTTGCAATAAAGCTTCCCTATTGATAGAGTCAAAAGCCTTTTCAAAATCCACAAAAATGCAATATAAGTGGCCCCGTTTGCGCGAAAGCGCCTGTTTTACTAGGGTATCTACACAATATATTGTCGGCTTGTCGCGAGCCTCCTTAAAGCCTGCTGTATTCTGATATTTTACCGTACTTTTCCGCCCATTCACTGTCAGTCGCCGTTGAGTATTTTACAGAACAGTTTGCTCAGCGCTGCAAAAGACTAATTCCGCAATAATTTTGTGGGCAATTCACATCCCTTTATTCTTAAAAATTGGTTGAGGATAGCTGTACTCCACGTTTCTGGATACGAGCCGGAATCAGCAATTGCCATTAAATAACTTCATAATACTCTCTGGATCTATTGCCACAATTCGAAATAAATTTATCGGAATGCTGTCCGCGCCCTATTTACTTCATTCCAGGTTAGAGGTTCGATTCAGGCACACTCCGGTCAGTGAAAATACCTTGCCCTGTTTCATGGTCTCTACTGTGAACGTCCGTGAAAAATATTGCAACCACGTGTCTGCTGAAATTGCATTACTTGAATTTTTTTATTACGCAGAGATCTGATAACGTCCAAATTGATTTACTATAATCGTTTCTTAGAATTGCCTGATTCTTGCTGCCTCACATCCTGCCACGATTTCTTCGATTTCTTAATTGTGGCCTATACTGCCTACTAATAACAAATAACTGTTTCTAGCTTTCCGTTCCCCTGTTTCTGAAATTCCTTAAGGCTATTATAGTTTCGCGCCTGGTCTCCCGACACTTCCTTGCTAAACCACCCTTGGGTCGTTCCCTTCCTCCTCTCCCCCACCTTCGCATACCCTTCCCTGCGCGGTAAGCGCTGTTCTAAGTTCATTGTTTGCGTTTCCGGCGAGCCATCCTCTCGCGTCCCCCCTGCCGAGTTAAAATATCCTGTACAAATTCTGTCGCTTTTCCTCTTTCCATACAAACCGTTTTCTTTCTATCGTCAAGTTCGTTGCTCCTGCCCGCTCCCCTGCCAGATGGCAGTGCAGAAGCATTTACTGCTAAATGCACGCACACAGGCAAATGATCAGATTCTGCCCGTAATTCGATCCCAAAATCTAATAAATGTGTATTCTTTCCTGCGACAACAGAGCGTAATCTATTACACTACCTCCATTCCCACTAATTAAAAGTTAGTTTCCTTCCGTATCCTGTCCATAGTTGCCATTAAGATTCGAGATTAAATCTTTCGCATAATTCTAGCAATTCCTGCCCATCATTATTGATGACCGAGTCTTTGCTTTTTCTGGAATTCGCTCTCGCTTCTTTCCGGTCGAAGTCCGAAAAAACTTCCTGCTCATTGCCAATTCGAGCATTCATATCCCCTAACACTAGTAAATTAGTACTCGGGTACCTCAGCTTTAACGTATCTAGGAAATCATTGATTTCGCCGAAGGATTCTGGAGTGTAATAACGCGAACCTGTGGGTGACGGTTATATAAACACAATGGCAATATCTACATTATGCATTACTAGTCTAATACAAAGAAATTGTCTGAGTTGGTCTTTATTTCATTAATAAACTCGTCCGATAATTATAAAAATTAAGCTCGTCCGAAAAACGCACGACCACACCACCCGGGTACCGACCCCTTTCCCCTCTCCGTTTTTTATTTTTTCATATGGCTGTAAAACCAGACACAGTAAACATTTACCCTCTTCCACCAAGTTCAACGAGACCAATTACATCAAACGTGTTAATGTAGCCATGGAATCTTGATTACCGAGCTTAGAGCCTAGACCTTTGATGTTCAACACCTATTTTACAACTATTCTTGCCTATTTGATGAAATTGGGGAACCGACTCACCGCGAGCTTCCTGTGCTGCATATTGCTCCCTCGCCTCGTACGCGACCTCGCTCCACGCTTTCGGCCCGACCCGCCGGCACTCGACGATGCCGTGAGCTCCGCCGGGATCGCGAGCGCGACCGCCGGCAAGAACGTTACCGCGATTGCCTCCGCCTCGATGCCGTGGGGTCAGAGGTCGTCCGCGCCGCCCCCGAACGAGCCGGGGGCGGCCGTGAGCAGGCGCCCGATTGCCTGGAAGGGGTTCGCCCTCCTGGGGTTCTGCCCCCTCGCAGAGTTCAGGGGCCCCGCCGCCCAGCCCCTCCCAAGCCAGCTCGCCCAGCCGAAGCGCGCCTGCCACGACAAGCTTGTCGAAACGAATAGACGCCTCCTCCCGCTCGCTTTCGCCTCCTGCAAATGCGGAATTAACGCCTTACGCATTTGCGCACTGCCCAGCTCAAGTCCTCTTGACGGCACCATGCTATTCTAGGAGAGATGCTCCCGGAATTAAATTTCATCGTTGAATGCAACGCGTGGGTTCCAAAAGCCTAACGGCATTCGGATAATTTAAAGATTTCGCTTGAAACATTACTAGTGCGTTTTCCGATGTATTTCAAACAATGGTGATTATCTTGATTTATTGATGTGGATTTAACTTATCATTTAAAAAAAATAGAGATAATAAATTTTCTCGTGTTTTCCGTCTTTCGCTTTGACCCTGACTGTGATGAATTAAGTTTTTGATTCGTGGTATTTACGAGTTAGGAGATACAGATAGCAGAAGCTTTGTAGGTACATTCTCTTATTTAGGAGCATCGCTGCACATATTTACGAAGATGAAGATTTAGTTATTTATAGACAACTATATGTTGCTTTTTGTATGCTCAAAAAAGGATAAATAAAAAAAAATTTACAAAAATATTCTACAAGAAATAATAACTATTTAAATGATTTTTAATTAAACTTTTTAAAACTTTTTAATTATGATGTTAAGGAAAGCTTTAAAGGAATTAAAATGTTCTTTATTTTCCTATGATGTAATTTTGTGTTTTTTTCACTCATCCACGTCCGTCAGTTATGTGGGTATTTTAGATAGCTACACAAAGACGAAAAATTTCAAGTGGATATAATACTCACTCGAAATTTGGGGTGAGAGAAATATTCCATAAACGTCAAAATTCAGAAACCAACGTAGTTCATCGATATTGCGTCAACTCAAAACCTAAATGCGATCAAAAATGTTGCAAAATCAGCTTAACAGTATTGACATTTTACATGTCACAGCGTTATTGCGGACAAAATCAATTTGCAAAGATTGTAAAATGAGTTTGTATCAAAAAATGCAAGGCGCGACGCTGCTTTTACATTACAAAAATGAACTCCTATAGTTACGTAAAATCAATTTGATAAAACTTTGATGACAATTTAATGGTAAACATGACAATTTATAAAAATTCTGTTTTGTATATTTCCTATAATGTACATTTTCGGCGGGAGATGGAGAGGTTAAGGGGAAACCCTACCCGGGTCAATTACCCAATCGGCCGTGCTCACAATATCGTAGTTTATCAACTAATTCTTTTTTCACTTATTCGCAGTTTAAAACCACAAAATATTCCATGCAACTTTCATCTACATTGTTGTAGCGTTTTAGAAATATTGTGAAATCACCTAATACGTCACATACGTTTTTAACAGAAACTTCGTTTTTTGCAAAAACATTTACGTTCGTGTTTGGAAATCTATTAATGGTAGAGATTTTCTTTGTTACTTTTAAGTTTTAATTTATTATTTTGTTCCATTTATAAAATGATTGATCACAAAAATGTAAAAATGATATTTCAAAGGAATTATTTCAATATTTATTGATTAATTGTAGCTCGAAGTTTTGTAAAATAAGTTATCCCATCTCGAATCTGAACTCTGGCAATCACCAAGTGTCACTCATTGAGACTCCACTAATCCTAAAGTGATGTTATCTATTGGTATCATAAATTGTGGTGCCTCAGTGTCTACCCACTCGTGATATGTCCTTGCACACCAAAGAGTGCAAATTTTCCTACTGATGCAGATAAAATGGATTTATGCATTTTTACACATATGAATAAACATTTCCGTAAAAAATGCAAGTAATTCAATGCGTCCAACTTCGGCTATTTGTTTTATACCGCCCAGCTAACTTTTATAATTTAACGCCGAGCGAAGAATTTGTATTTGTTGCTTGATGTTTTCTCCCTTTTCAGGAACTCGAGGTTTAAGCTGTCATCAGAAGACGGGAGATATTCTTCGTGAACTATTAAAACTTGAGTTAACTTATGGTGCTAAAATGCACGTATTTTCTTGCCCGATCGTTCACGCATATTTACGCGAAGAGAACTCAAATTTTCAAAACATTGTACACCAACTTATTTCAAAATCTATGTCAAGGATCAAATTCCATTAAGGAAAAAATCTTATCTTCATAATCGTAGTTGTACGATGATGCCAAAAATTTTGAATACTTTCAATTTTCGAAACTCAGGGTTTCCAACTATCATCAGGCCCGCACCATTTTATTAGGCTTATAGACACCATCGTCCATCAGACACCATCGTCCATCAGACACCATCGTCCATCACACACCATCGTCCATCACACACCATCGTCCATCACACACCATCGTCCATCACACACCATCCTCCATCATACACCATCCTCTATGAGACGTCTATCGGACAGACGGAAAAGTGGGGCAGTCGTTCCGCTAACCGCAGCTAGAATCGTTAAGTGTAAAAGTGCATTCAACATCACTCCAAACGATAGGAACAGTGGTGACTATGTGTTCGAAATAGTCTTCACTAGTCATAATTATTCACTACTAGTGCTTTAGTAGTTGAATGAAACACAATGATTTATCCAGCACAGAGCGAATGGTTAGTGGAACCCTAAATTCACTATATACTGGTAATTTGAAAGAGCCACAGACAAAACACGAGAAACACAAATCACCAAGAACATAATAATCAACAGACAGACAGAAACTACAACAATTTCTATATTGGTAACTTATTCATACAAAACATGACTCACTTTATAAATAATCTCATCATTAATGCTATAGGTGGATTAATACCAACAATTATACAAAATATCCAACAATCAATTGATTTGACATTTAGCAACAATTATGGAACACCTTAATGATATACTTATATTAAATAAAAATGCCAATGGCATTATCAACAAAAATTGTCGAATTACAGTATTAGTAATAATGGTAATGAATATAGAAATAATATTAGTGGTAGTAAAAATAAAATTGTCTTTATTAGCGGCGACGGAGAGGTCATTAAGCCTGCTCGTCCGCCTGCATATCACACTATGTGTAATAAATACCAGAGAATAAAATTATTTCCAGAAAAACATTCAAGAGTAAACACACCTAAAACGTAAAGTGACATGAAGAGCAGATTTAAAACGAGAAGTTCGTGTGAATAATGTTCAGTGTTGCAAAACATTATTTGCACATGGGGTCACAAATGACCCCAAACATGGTCTAAAGGTTAACGGCCATTCCTATGGCATATTTTGGGTGCATTCCACTGGCAAATCACCAGATTTGACTAAAACTTAAAACGCATTCAGCCTTGAATAATGTTGGACTATGGCCCCCAGAACGGTGACTGCAAATTCTCAAACGGGATAGCAACACAACAACCTAGATTCCGTTGTCTGTGACGGCGAGAAGTTCGTTTTTATTAAATCCAAGTATTTCACCATCACACATCGTATTCATCTCATACTGCACCCAGAACAGTGAGTAAATACTATTTTGGTGGGATATGAGTATTGTGGTATGCCAGAAAGCCCTCGTTTTATTTGAACATATACGGCATCAAAATATTGTAAGTAGCATGTCAATTAATCCAAACAGAATGCTGTCAAAGAAACCACATTGTCACGGCGACCAGTAAATAAGGAAGCTGAGGGAAGGCAAAAAAAAAATGTGGTGACATGCTGGGGGAGGAAATAAAGTCCCATTTTAATGTATAGAGAATATGTTTACAGGAGGCGATGTGGGGTAGTGAATTAAAATTTTGGTATTCAATCTCTTTCTTTCGCCAGGGGTCGTCGAGGACACACTGTTTAAACGGTATGGTCACCATCAGTTAAGATGGGGATTATTTTTTCGATCAGAGGGAAGTGTGACACTCCGCTCTCGGCTACCGAACGGTGCACACCTCGACCGCCGCTCCGCAGTACATCCACTGTGACCAGTGATAAGAAGTGCCCCAGCGGGGCCGTGTTACGGCCGTTCAGCGCGCGAGTGACTTGTTTAGACATCTCTGTGCAGTGAAGTGTATTTTAGACAGTGTTTATTACTGGACATATCAACCCGAGGTGTTGTCGCCCCGGCGACGGGCCTTTTCGGCCACTTAGTGCGATATTTGTTTGTTTTTTTTCTTCTAATATACGAGAACTCAGAAGTGAATATATTTCCGTAAGGTTAAATGTTAAATCCAACAATGGCAGAAAACGCGTATGCATCATTTCCTCCGCTATGCGATGTTGTGTCGTCAGCTCTACACTCAGCTCTCTTTATTCCTCAAATTGCAATCTTCAATCTGCCATGAATAATCCGCAGCATCACCTCTATTTATTTTTTAACTGGGCAAAAATATGGCACATTGAAATAAATTCTTATAAAAACCAAGAAAAAATTTACCCTTTCGTAGACCAGAAATCTGCCAAGTCTTACATATCAATCACAAAACATCACCTGGTTCCCACCCAACAAAACCGTCAAATATCTTCGAGTTCTGTTCCATAAAAGACTTACAAAGCGGCAAAATATAAAACACCGAATAGCGCTAGCGACTAGTAGAGTTCATCAATTATATCCGATTCTCAAAAATTCATCCCCCCCTATAACTACATGTTGCTATTCACCTCTATAAATCAATGATACGACCCATGCTTTCCTATGCTTCCCCTGTCTGGGCTGCCCCTACTAAAACTAATATCAACAAAATCCAATATTTACAAAATAGATTCCTACGCACCATCACAAAAGCTCTCTGATACATTCCGAAAGCGCAGTTACATAATGAACTTGGCATTTCACCAATTCCCGTCCATTTCTCCCTCTTATCCATACAATTCTATTCCAAAGTATTATAGATCCCTTCGGCTATTCACTTTCACATAGGTAAGCAAAATCCTCATCACAAACGATTAAAAAGAAAGTTACCAAGATACTTTTTCAATCCCACTTAGACATACACCAATGAGTTTTTTCAAATTATTAACTACTGTGTATAACCACTGTTTTGTCGTTTATATAAAAATAATTTCAGTTTATTCTGTTCTCAAATGATTCTTATATATAAATAATATGAATAAATTTATCCCTCTGCGGCTGCAGAGGGCTAATGGCCAAGATAAAAAAAAATAAAAGAAAGGGAATTGTCTGACAAGGAATTCGCTCCAATATTTTTCAGAGTTTACAAAATCAATCTAAAGAATTAGTAAACATTAATTTCAATATATAGAGAGATCATTCGCGTTATTCAAAATTAGGGGATTTGAAGGAGATTTATTGGTATTTCACAGAATGCTTTATTATTAATACTTCTGAACACCGGGAGAACACAGGCACACAAAATAAAATGGTGTCAGAGCCAAATATTAAATGATTGATTGTTAGTGATGCCGGGTAGTCCAGTAAGTGTAGTGCATGTTTGCGCGGAAGATGGTTATCTTCCCCCCCTAGCTTGGCAAAATCCGATGCCGACCTACTGACAGCTAGCAGGGTTTTCCAAACTAGGTATCTCCCTCCAGTAATGTTCAGATGGCTCTTCTGGAACCTGGATGGTGTAGTGCAGGTTTGTGTGTAAGGGAAGAGGACACGACAAGGAATATGTAGAAAATATCGTGCGCTGTTCATAACCCGTTTGTGAGGGTACTGCTCCTGCATTCACCCGGTGTTGATCGGAGAAACGTCATAAAACTACGAAACAGAGCACTGGGAAGCACGAAGTCTCCTCCAGACAACGAATAAATGCGATCTGGAAACCGTCAAATCCACAGACATGTCACGTGTTTCTGTATGTACGTTCAAGCGCTGAAGCTAAAGCCAGAATTGCGTCACTTCGGCGTTTTTTTTAATCTCGAAAAAGATACTTATGATTTACAGATTCACGGTGTTTTTTCGCGATTAAAAATGCTTGAGTGCGCTGGTCAAAATCTGCAATCGAAAGGCAGAGAAACACGTGTCAAGTCTTAGTGTCCGACCACGTGTTTGTTCACATGTGTTATTAAAAATAAGTACGATAGAACTATAATGTTATTCTTGTTGTATCAATGATTTTGCGCATTACATTTAACTTAATTATTTTAAACTATTATTTTAATACAACTTATAAATTAAATATGTATTTCTTTAAAATGGCTTTTTCTTATTATGTATTATCTCGTGATTCAGAAAAATTAATTGTAATAATTAAAATATTTATTATTGTTATAAAATAAGAGGGACTTTATTTATGTGGAAGAACTCGAGCCACGAGGCCCGCAATTCCGCCTAAAAACGAAATACATAAACGTACAGGTAAAAAAACGCTAGAGTATTTCATTTAATAATACATTTCGTAAATGAAATAAAATACATCTTCGAAATGTCGCGCTCCTGGGCTCACAAAAGAGACAGAAAAAACTTCCAACATTTGCCTTATTTATCATTACACATTAGATAATTTGTTATTAGATAATTAATACAATATTTACATTTTTGTCTTAATTATCTTATGCTATTACAGCTCCTTATTTACTCTGGTAGTGCTATACGTTGGCACGACCATTTTACTGCGGACCC
>BOPP01000211.1:248133-274135 GCA_017312745.1 Gryllus bimaculatus
CTACGCGATCGAAATGATCATAAGCTGAATTAAAATATTGATACCTGACAATATATTTATTTATCATAATAAAAAAGGTATCTACGTCACCAACAATCCAATTAATAATAGTTGTGTAATATGAATATGGTATAAGTATTTATAGATTTAAGAGAACTTTCCATGTAACTTCGTTAAAAGAAGTCATCCTCTTCAACATATATTTATCTCCATCGTGGTGGGGTGATGGCAGGAAAAACACTACTTTTGGAAATGACATTTCACAGCGAGAAATGTCTGTTATCCTAATTTGATTGAAATAACTTGGTATCTTAACATCAGGGAGACTTTTTTTCATTTAACCTGTATTTACAATCTGTTCATACATGAGAACAATAAGTTCATTTGTTAACGTGTCAACCTCAGGGAGATTATCGGAAAAATACCGCAGCTATATGGTATCTATGGCCTTTGACTTCCAGTAATCAATAATGCGACTTTTTACAACGTCTAACCCACAAGTCTCTCAGTAAGGAATAAACAACTCCATTTTTTCGTTTATTTAGACAAATTACACAGTTTAATTTAGTTTAATGTTACATATATAGGATTGCTTAATCGCTAACTTAAACTAAATCAGTTAAAACAAATATAACGAAGGTTGGGATTACTAATCGGGCTTCTCTAGTCGAGATCCCGTTTGCAGAATTTCTTCGGAGAAATGTGAGATAAAATTGACGTTATCAGAAGAGATAAATAAGCATATAAAACAGAATGCACATCATGGAACTATCTGCAGTGCTGATTTCACATCTGTCTTAACACTGCACGTTAACTGCCACGATGAAAACATTTCTTCTCATGAGGGTCACAATTCTACTCACATGCTATCTCACATGTAAGTACGAAGCATAACGTTAATTTATATTTTTATGATATTCTACAGATATATACGTGTGTGTGGGTGCGTGTGGGAGGATCCATTTAACCCAGCAATGAATGGGCGAAACAAAAGAACACGAGCGCATGGGTTTGGTCTGAGAGACCCGGATTAAAGAATAAGAACTACATTCCAAATATTGTGTTCATTTAATTGTTACAGAACTGAATTGTATTGTCTGTTATAAATGAAAGCAATTTTATTAAAATCTTCTGTAATCATTTTTACTTTCTCCCTACCGCAACTGGGATAGTGAGAGAGTTATCTAATGCTGCACGAAAAAACGGTGAATTTTAGGCAGAAAATCTTGTTTTATACGCCCGTGTCAACCCAAAAATGAAAAATTTCAATTGATAAATTTACAAAAATAATGCTCTAACACGTGGTGTAAACTAATTCCATGATTTATGGGTATTTCATTCAGAAAAATAGGTTGACGGCAAACATGTTTGTCCGTCTGTCTGTGAAGAAGGCTAGCGGCTAAACCGATAAGCAGACTTTCTCTAAAATTGATATTTCTTAATCTATCTGGCTAATGCTGCAGCCCCTTGAATTTGAAATTTATATTGTTATTTAGGGTGTACTTTATATGAATCCCCTAAGAGATAAATTTTTCAAAAAATGTCTCCCACGATTTTCAATAAATTTTGTTGTTGAATAGTCTGAGGGACGTTTAAGAAAATTGCCCAGGTATTGTGTTAATTAAAAACAATGATTTGTAGAAAATTGAAAGAAATCAAAAAATCTTCGGCCTCCTCCTACTAGAATAATGAAGATACAATTTTTTAATGAAATGTGTTCATCAAAAACATATCATCATATAAAGTAGTCTAAAATGTATAGAAAATGTGTGTATTGTTTTAGTAATTTTGCGACAAGTGGCTCTCTCCTAAAATCCTACGCTTCGTGTGTTTGGAGGCAGTTGCATGCTACGTAATTTAGAAGGTGTACGTTATTTAATATTTCATTGATCGTTTCTTACTTTAGAGCTTTTGTTATTCGTTTACAAATTAATCTTTTAGACATTATTTTAAACGTGTTTGAAATAAATGTAAAATAAAGATTGCTAGCTTTCAGTCGGTCGCTCCCAATTTACGCAGTCGAATGCAACGTTAGTTAAAATTTGTATATTATTTCATATTTCCTTTTATTACTATGATTTATTATATTTTTACTATGTTTCGTTTTAAATTGCGTCCTTTAATTGTATTTAATGTAAAAACGAATACATGAGCGCTCATAGATGGAAGTTGTAATCCATTGTTGTAACAGTCCACTGTTAGCAGAAAGCGATAATGACGGCTACCTTTCGTTCACGGTAATAAACTAATCCTTTTATATATTTGCAGAATATTACAATCGCATAGTGTTTAATAATAATAATACTAATAATAATTATTATTATTAATATTATTATTATTATTAATATTATTATTAATATTATTAATATTAATATTATTGTTATTAATATTATTATTATTATTACATATTTTTAGATCTACTAACATTAGTTTGCCAACGCTATCAGAATCGTAATCCAATGAAGGTGATTTACATTAGCAGCACCATTCATTTATCTATTTTGAAGAAAATTACACCACGATCAATTGAACATATCAAATAAATATCCTTTACATGTTCAATCGGGGCTATTATGATGCATAAAAGCAAACGTTCCACCTTATTTTCAATCTCGTTTGTAGCAAACACTTGGAAAAATACTGAATATGTGCCTTAAGGAACCAAAGAAGTGTACTCGTACGAAGGAAAGAATAACTGAAGACCTACCACTACTCTTTAGAAAATAAAAAAGTGTGTATCAAATGAGCTCCACTTGAAGACTGTGTATGGGAGTAAATTGATACAGCTTGAATTCTCTATTAATTTTGACTGTGGAAAACGAACAGGCTGTAGTGACCCCCCTTGCGTCTAGGGCTTCAACAGTATTTTCTTCGTTATTTTATATTCTCCTATGCCCAAATACTGTAACCTTTTTAGTCCCTGGTATATGGTCCATAATAAGAGAATATATTTCCTAATATTTGCAATTTTTGTTAATTTTAGATACAATAAGTAACAATTTTTAAAGTATAACACAATAGCCACAGTTTTCTGCTGTATCATATTAACCCCGACTAACCCTATATTAAGTATTTTAATACATATATTGTGGGTTCAAAACACAATATTTTCCAGGAGTTTTAATAATACATTATAATTATTAAAATTATAATTATTAATTACATTTTATTAATACATTAAGTATTATTAAAAGACACGTATTATTAAGACACGTATAAAGTAGGTTTCTAGAAAAAATATGCTGAAATAACATTGACACTCGTGTACATTATTCAATCTCTTCCTGAGATTTGTATCACTTTGAAGCAAATGACACAGTGAAACTAAAGAGTTTCTTCCACTTTGTGTAAGTAGAAATTTGGGTAATCTATCATGTCAAATTTGAAAATAAAGACGCAAGCACACAAAATAAATAAATTGTCCAACACAAAGACTTGACACATGTCTATGTATGTCCACGCGCTGAATATGAAGTCAGAATTGCTCCATCACCCTTACAGAAAGTTATGTAATACAGCGGAAAACCGATTTCGAGATTTCGACGGAAATACACGTTTTGTGATAAACTGATACCGATTCCCCCTCCCCCTAAATGTCCGTCCTTCTGTGAACAACATTAGCGCTTAAACTATGCTACTATGCGTAGGATTCTTTCCAAATTGAATACTCACCCGGTCGATTTGACCACACTCGAACCCCTTTTGAATAGCGTTCTTACCGGGAAAGGTAGCTCAGGGCATCGACTGATATCACTGCAGTGTCTCTCAGCCAGGTCCCCGTCCATCCCGACGATGACATGATTTTCGACACTAGCTAGATAGGTAAGTCGACGCCTGTCGCTGTCTGGAGGGGAATTCTGGCGGCCGGCTGCACTGATCGGAAGTATTCCGTGGTTTCTCCGATCAACCCCAGGCGAATGCCGGAGCAGTACCATAACTAACGGGCCACAAACCGCGCGCGATCTTTCCTTCCCCATCTTGGTCCTATCGTCACCCCTTACCCCACGCATTTACAGTTACATGTGCTACACTACCACACATGCCGGGAGACCGGTCGGGAGCTCAGAGCTTGTGCCGGCCTGGGCGTATGCTTCTCTAGTGGGAGATACCTGGTTGGAGGAAAACCTGCTAGCCGACGAAAGGTGGGGGCGGATCTCGCCATTCAATGGAGGGGAAGAGACCACAGCCACCTCCCGTGACAAAACATGCCCTACACGTACGGGATTAGCGACCTTAGCAGTTTATACACACGGAATCAAGAATCAATCGAAAGTTGAATAATTGTCTTTAATTTTTGACGTACTTTGCATAAAGCCCCTAGACCACTTTAAAATGTTCCTCAAAAATGTTTCCAAACTCACAGTCTAGGAATGTCAACCTAATTCTGTGTTCACTGCGTTTTCTGTTTCGTTAAAAACATATTTTTATATATTTTTATTATAATAATTATTTGTATACAAATATCTACAAAATTGTATAATTTTTTTAAGCGTTTTTTTCAGCTGTAACATTTGTTAGTAGATAAAACCTTATAATACACCAATTTACCGTTTTAAATCGCAAATAGCTAAATTGCATTTGATGCTTTCAGTGGGAGGGTGTGAGCTCATCAAACTACTTCCTGATCATATATCAAGCTATGGCAAACTAGCGGGACCTCCGGAGTTTAGGGCAGAAAGAGGTAAGTTTCAAATCGAAATTGGTCAGCTTTATTTAATGAGACATATATAGCACCTAGTGGTAACAAATTCTTAATGACTTGAGAATTATCAACAACAGTTGTTCATGGAATAAACCCAATATAAATTCGAAAAATTTCTTATAATGAAACAAGAATAATATATTTATTTCATATTGTATATTTAAAGAAGTTATTCGCCCTATTAATATGTAAAATGGCTCTATGCTCTGTACTTTTTCAGATGTGTGTATATTAGCCATTCTCACCCCTTACACACACAAAATATCACCGTCCCCCCTCATGATAAAAAACAAGCACTAAACTTAGCTAGCTAATGACGTTCGCAGCTGACGAGCTCGGTGGCACCATTCCATCAATCAGTCAACGAGTAATTACTGGTGTTGTGGTTCCTTGCAGATGAGTTCCCGCACCAGGTGGCGCTGATGGTAGAGCACGGCCCCGGCCAGAAGGAGCTGCTGTGCAGCGGCGCCATCATCCACACGCACTTCGTGTTGGTCGCAGCCCACTGCCTCGACCTCGTGCCGTCCCACGCGCAGATTCTGGTACTTAACAACACTCCGCAACCGTCGCTTTACCCCTTTCCTCGCTCCGGATCACCACCAACCAGGTCACCCAGCGAACACACTTAACAACACTCCGCAACCGTCGCTTTACCCCTTTCCTCCCTCCGGTTCACCCATCGACCAGGTTCCAGTACGGTGCACCGAGCGACCCACTTAAACAACACTCCGCAACCATCGCTTCTTACACTTTGCTCCCTCCGGTCACCATCGACCAAGTCACCCAGCGAAACCCACTTACAACATTTTCCGCAACCGTCCTTTACCCCTTTCCTCCCTCAGCGTTCACGCGATCGGAGCCAGGTCACCCAGCGAACACACTTAACACACTCCGCCAACGCTTCGCTTTAGCCCTTTCTCCTCCGGTTCACCGTCCGACCAGGTCACCCGCAGCGAAACACACTTAACAACACTCTGCAACCGTCGCTTTACCCCTTTCCTCCCTCCGTTCACCATTCGACTCAGGTTTCGTACGGTCAACCGAGCGAACCCACTTAACAACAATCCCGCAACCATCGCTTTACAACTTTGCTCCCTCCGGTTCACATCGACCAAGTCAGCCCAGCGAACCACTTAACAACCACTCCGAAACCGTCGCTTTACCCCTTTCCTCCTCCGGTTCACCATCCACCATGTCACTCAGCAAACCACTTAACAACACTCGGCAACCGGGTCGCTTTTAAACCCCCCCCTTTCCTCCCTCCGGTTCCACCATGCAACCAGGGTCACCCTAGCGAACACAACTTAAACACTCTGCAACCCAATCGCTTTTACCCCCTTTCCTCCCTCCGGTTTACCATGCGGCCGATGTCATCCCCCCGCGAACACAACTTTAACAAAACAACTCCCGCAAACCGTTGCTTTAACCCGCCTTTCCTCCCTCCTGTTCACCCGTCGACCCATGTTCAGCCCAGCGAGACACACTTAACAACACTCCCCACCGTCGCTTAACCCTTTCCTCCCCTCGGTTCACCATGACCAGGTCACCGCAGCGAACACCACTTAACACACACTCCGCAAACCGTCCGCTTTACCCCTTTCCTCCCCTCCTGTTACCATCGAACCCAGGGTCACCCAGCGAACACAACTTAAACAACACTTCCGCAACCGTCGCTTTACCCCCTTTCCTCCTCCGGGGTCACCATCGGCCATGTCACCTAGCGACACACTTACCAAGCACTCCCGGCAACCGTCCGCTTTACCCTTTCCTCCTCCGGTTCACGCATTCAACCAGGTCACCAGCACGAACACACTTAACATCTGCAACCATCGCCTTTACCCCCTTTCTCTCCTCCGGTTCACCATCCGGGCCATGTCCACCCAGCGAACACACCTTAACAACACTCCGCAATCGGTACGCTTTACACCCCTTTTCCTTCCCTCCCTGTTCAACCGTCGCCCATGTCACCAGCGAACAACTTAACAACACTCCCCAACCGTCGGCTTTACTTTTCCTCCCTCCCGGTTCACCATATCGACCAAGGTCACCCAGCGAACACACTGACCCACCCGCAAGCCGCGTCGCTTTACCCCTTTCCTCCCGTCCCTGTTTCACCCATCGACCAGGTCACCCAGATCGAACACACTTAACAACACTCGCAACCGTCGGCTTTACCCCCTTCCTCCTTTTTTCACCTCCACCAGGTTTCTGGTAGGTCACGCCAGCGAACACATTTAAAACAACCCACTCCGCAACCCATTCGGGGCTTACACTTGTGCTTCCCTCTCGTTCACCTTCGCCATGTTCTGGTAGGTTCTATTGGTGCCCAGCAAACCACCACAAAGAGATCTCCAAAATATGCACTTTAAACGTACAGTCGTCACCACCTGCCACTTCTTGGACCCATTTACTCTCGGGAATACGCTCCTCTGAACGTAAAGAATGTCAAGTTATGACCTTGTTACTGGAGTAACAAATGTAATTTTTTAATAATTTAAAATTTTTGTTTAACGAATTTTGGTCACCCCGACCGAAATCGAATTTTAGCAGTGAAGGATCGCGGGTTCGAGTCCCGCCTCGGGCATGGTTGTATTGGTTTTCGTCTTTTCATCCTTACCATCACGCAACTTTCATCGTACTTTTACTATATCGTTAATATATAAGGGGTCGCTAATGACCTAGCTGTTCATGCGACCTTTAAATTTAAAAATAAAGAGATTCATCCCAGACAAATGGTTCCTTCTCGCCCTAGGTGGAGGCGGAGAAGAGATTCACTGCCGCAGATCAGACGTGTCTCCCGAGTCACAGTGCACCCGAAATACACGCCTTTCACGTGAGTTTGTAAACACATAAGAAACGTTTTGTTTGCTTGTCCTTTTGCTAAATAATGAAATCACTTATTTACGCACCAAGGACGTTTAAAGGCGATGTAATGATTGATCGGTGACAAAAAACCACCACACAAAAAGCAAACCGTTGGGAGTTTTTTGGAGTCGGTTGATCATTGGAACAGTTAACGCCCGTTACAAGGTACAAAAAATATTTTAATTGTATCTAATTCTATTGATTCAGATTTACTTATTTAGTGATTAACAGAATGTTAACCTGGCTCTGTCTTTTCGTATTTGTGTACCATAATTCCTTTTCATAATTCCATCCGTAAGAGGGAATGAATCATCAATTCAGCTGTTTTCATATTTTCCTTTCGTAAGCACAATCTTTCTCCACACAGGTACTTTTTACGCGTGTATATCGAGAGCCACATCAAAGGCAATAACAAACCAATTTCTTATCAGTAATATATATATATTATATATATATATATATTATATTATTCTGTTAGTCGGAGGTAGATAAAGAGACAATTTTGTTTTGCGTGTTTTGCTTTAGTTTTGTAGGTAGACTGCTATTCATTGTTTGCATTTAAAACTAATATCACGTTTAAAATAATCGAGATAAATTACTGGAAATAATAATCGATGTTTATATTTTATATATATATAATATATATATTATATATTATATATATATTTATAGAGAGAGGGAGAGGAGAGAGAAGAGAGAGAGAGAGAGGAGAGAGAGAGAGAAAGGTAAAAATGATGTACTTCGAATTTTTCGTAATCGTTGGCCCGCGCGTTTTTTGTAATCGATTGCTACACGAAGGTCGATTACAAATCAGCGCACCCCTCCCCTTCAGCTCCCTGGACCCGCATTTGACGTGGGCGCTTTGGTGCAGTTCCGCGTTGCCCCTGACGTTGGGGACGCCCTGCAGACGATCAAGCTGGGCTGCGAGGCCCCGCAGAGCGAAGCCTCCTACGCCTACTGGGCTGAGGACACCGCCGCAACCACCCACGGTGAGCACCGACGGCAGCGCTTTTGACCCGCACGAGACGTAGCACGTAGCAAATAAGAATATAAATATAAATAATATAATATAAATATAAATATAAATTATAAATATAAAATATAAATATAAATATAAATATAAATATAAATATAATATAATATAATATAAATATAAATATAATATAAATATAAATATAAATATAAATATAAAATAATATAAATATAAATATAATATAATATAAATATAAATATAAATATAAATATAAATATAAATATAAATATAAATTATAAATATAAATAAATATTATTCTAACGATGGTAAATATCAATGATGATTTGTGTGATTTCAGTGTAGATTTTGCACTGAAATTTACGCATTGTGGATATTTGAAACAAAGAAATGTTTCATTTTCAAAACCTTTGTCCGCTTGGTCTAGCCGGTCTTTCTGACCTGACTGTGTCTCGTCAGGCCGGTCTGTCCCATCCGAGCACGATACACTTAAAAACGTCTAACTAATCAGAGCTATTGTTAAAAATGAGTATTTTTCGATGTATTATGTTTAAATGAAAATACTATAGTGCCATTTATAATTGAATCGTGCTATGAACGATAGGACTGGAAGGACAGATGGGACAGATCGAAGACAGACTGGTCAGACGGACTCGTCAGACGACTTCGTCAGATGGACTCGTTAGACGGGCGCGTCAGACGGACAGACACGTCAGGCTTGCCTAACATGCTTGTCTGACAGGCTTGTCTGACAGACTCTTCTGACCGGCTTGTCTGACAGGCTTGTCTGGCAGGCTTCTTTGGAAGCTTGTCTTGAAGGGTTGTCTAACATGCTTGTCTGACAGGCTTATCTGACAGGCTTGTCTGACAGACTTCTCTGACAATCTTATCTGACAGGCTTGTCTGGCAGGGTTGTCGTACAATCTTGTCTGACAGGCTTGTCTGTCAGACTTTCCTGGCAGGCTGCTTTGGAGGTTTGTCTGGAAGGGTTGCCTGACGTTCTTGTCTGGTAGGCGTGTCTGACGGCTTGTCTGACAGGCGTGACTGACAGGCTGGTCCCACAGGTGTGTCTGACAAATGGCCGACCTATCAAACCAGGCCGACAAAAGTTTTAAAAGTGTTTTTTTTTATTGTCGGCCGAACCGTTGATATGTGCGCCTAGGCCGCGGTGTCTCCCAGACAGCCAAGTAGACCGTGGCTTCATCCGCGGAAGCCTTCACAGCCACAGAACCCCTCGCCCTTCGCAGTGCGAATAGAGCGGGTTGCGCGACCTTCGTGCTGCGGGCAGTGTGCGCAGGCGCCTGATGTACGCGAGCGTGCCGCTGCTGGGCGCCGCCGAGTGCCAGGCGCGCCTCGACTTCCTGGGCTTGCCGCTGGACTCCGCGCATCTGTGCAGCGCCTCTGCCCTCCCGCCCGGCCACGCGTCGCGCGCCGCCGAGGTGAGGCCGACGCTCTCCGTGTGCCTCTCGCGGTGCGTGGTATCAGCGCCTCCGCTGATGGCCCTGCGGTGCCTGGCAGTCCCTCGGGTTCCACTCCCGCCCGCGATCATTCCTTCCTCTTCCTTGTCTTTTTCTCACTACCACACTCGTGCATTACATGAACACACGTGTCGGGAGACCGATAGGGAGTTTAGAGGTTGTGCCGGCTGGAGCGGTGCCCCGCTGGAGGGAGATACCTGGTTGGGGAAAACCCTCCAACCGACGTGTAGCTTGGCCCCAGTTCTCGCCATCCAGAGGGAGAAGATCATACCCACCACCCGAGAAAAAAAACAGGCACCACACTTACGCGACTAATGGCCTTAGCAGTTGACGCACTTCGTGTCATTAATCAATCAATCTTTACTTTTTAAAAAGTAACTCCTCCTAGATTCAGCCGTTCTCTTTACCAAAAAACCGGGTCTGTTAAGGTCGCGGGAGAGGTAATAGTTATTACCCGAGATTAATAACGTTCTACTACCCGGCTTCGCGGATAGAGCGTTCAGAGAAACTAGCGAGAGTTTCAATAATAACAATTGTTCTGAGGTGCCGGTACGTTACTGGCTTACCTGGCATTTGATTGTCTTTTGGAGAGGTCACTTAGCAGTTATCGCCCGAAATTTTGCTATATTTCCATCTATCCCTCCCATAGCATAGAAATGAAACATTAAAATGTAAAGTTTCATCAAGAAGTTTTCAATTGGGAGGAACGTTAAATCTATTGAATCGATAGTATCTTGATTTAGTGATGGCGTTTTCTTAAGAGTGCAATTATTACTTGACTCTCGTCCTTCAGGTTAAGAGATTCAACAGAAAATATTATTGTTTGTTAAAAGATGAGGTTTTATATTCTTTTATTGTTTCTAAAATAATATTTCTGTTGTATAAGGAAACCGAAAAATTAAGAAAACTTCAAAAAAATGTACTTTGCGCGGTGATAGATGGCAGCTGGCAAGAGTGTGTGGGAAGTCCGAATAACTAGCCGAGACCAAAGGAAATAGAAAACTAATACGGGAAAATCTGTGCCATTCTGTCATACCAATAGAGTTACTTCTAGGCTGCCCGGGTGACGCCGCGTCGTTGGCAGATAGGCCGACGTTTCCCCTGTCATGTCGCAGGCTTCTTCAGGGTACTGACGATCTGCCAACGACGCGGTGTCACCCGGACAGCCTAGAAGTAATGGACTCGAGCCGCGGAAGCCTACGTGTACAAAAACCAATAGAGTGCTTTCTCGTGTACGTACGTATATACGGAAGAATATACGTAGTACAATGTTTTGTAATGCTAAGGAACTTTCTTCTAAGGCTTATTTCGAACTTTTAACGGAAAATACACGTTTTGGGGCCCCTGAAACCGAAATAGTGTTCGTTCCTCCTATCCGTCCGTCAGTGAACACCGCTAGCGCCTGAGCTATGCGTAGGAATTTTTCCAAATTGAAGTAACCCTTGGCCATCTGGCTCTAGTCGATGCTTTTAAATTTTCAAAAACATTTTAAAGTTTGAGGTACGTAGAGCACATGGGGCATTTTAAAAGTTTTCCCAAGGAGGTCTCAAATTTTGTGTTTGAATTTCTTGTAAGAATGCACTAAAATACGCTTATAAAAGTGGCATAGATCCGATTTTCACAGTCAATTCTGAATTTTCAAAAATGTCAAAACTTGAATATTTTTTGGAGTCTTCCAAAAACTACAGAATTGAAGCTAGAGGATTTTTCTTCAAATGTAGTTTGTTGTCCATAATTAGTTCTTTCATCAATGTCATGTACATTTTTTTCAAACTATTCGTAGTTTTCGCGCAATATTGCGTGCAATATGTGCAATAATTGTCAAGTCGTTCTACAAATAGCACAGATCTTCCTATATTACTTTTCCATTTCCTTTGGACTCGGAAAGCTATTCGGACTTGCTACATACGAATACTCTTGTCAGCTGCCATCTATCGCCGCCCAAATTACATTTTGAGAAATTTTCTCAATTAGGGGGAAGGTAATATTAACCATCCCCTCCCCCTAACCTTAATATTACACACAATATTGAGTGAAAACTACTAAAATTTTAAAACATATATATACATAACCTTACTGAAAGAATTAATTATGGACTACAAATTTAAACTGAAATGCAAAGTGCCCCTAAATTTTAAAAAATGTTTTTCAAAATCTCAAATATTTGACTTGAGCCAGATGGACAGGGGTTATACTACTCCGTATATACGTATGTATACTGAAAAGTAATACATTAGTCAGTATATGTACATGGGAAAGAAAACATAACTAAAACAAGATTTTCTCCTAAACGACTCCTACTTTTTCTTTACATTTTTGGTAGGGATAGTGCTAAATGTACCCTACAAGATGACATAAACGCCATATTACGCTAATCTTTTTTTATTTTTCAAAAATTACAAAAATATAATTGTTTGACTTGTTTCTCACGTCGTTAATATTTACATTAGTGATGATTTGTTCATATAATGTATTTATAATTACATGTTTTTAGATAATGTTTGTAACAGTCATTTTATTAGGAGTTAGAATATACACCTACTGTAAACGAATTTTTTAATTTTTTGCTTTGCAGAAAGGTTCTGGTGCTCTTCTTACCCAACAAAATGGTGGAGAGACAACTGTTATCGGTATTTACGGCCAATATGGTTTGTATATTCGAATCCCATGGCTATGCAAGTGGATACGTGAAATTATAGGTTCACGCTCGTTTGGGTTGGAATTATAATCCCTCGGCTATGGTACTTATCATTTTTTTCTCCAATTTCTTTGTTTTTATTTTTTATCAGGTTTTATGTCCAGTTTCCCTTGGCTTATTGAATAAATGCAGAGAATGTACTTGATTTGGTTCTGGACGTAAATGTAGCTGCATTACCTGAGCATATTTTTTTAGCACTTGTCTCTTAGTAGACAGTTTATTTCGCCAGCAGAACCTTCAAACGGACTCGCTTTAGTGAGACGTTTTCTTCAATTGAGTGGTTGGATAGAAGACGGGTGTAATTCAGAAAACACAGTTTTGAGATAATCTATAATAACTGTGCACAAGCTGTAGTTCTCATATATATTAAAAGTAGATACATATCGCACAAAAAAGCATACTAGTAATTGATTAAGGCCACATAATGCACTAAAGTTCTCAAATTTGTGGATTTATAATACTTTGAAATTGTTGAATTATGCCCTTATTTCATAGAAGCTAATTTTGATATAAATTGTTTTCTTCAATGAAAATTTGCACAGTAATACAGAATAGTTTGCATTTCCATCCAAATTAATTAAGATTTATTTAATTTTTGTTTTCTGATTTTCGGAAAAGTTTTCCTTTTTTGTCCTTTATTTTTATCTTCAACACTACGTAAAAAAGCATCTGAATATATATACATATATAATATATTTCTATTTTAAGGAGGCTTAAACTCACCATCATTCGATGAAAAATCAGATATATCGGACAAATTCACATGTTCTGTATTCACAGCCATCTTGTCGATGTTCTAAACACCGGGAAACGAAATGATGCACGATCGTAGAGGTAACCACGTTAAAGAAAAAGAGAGCCATTCAGATTCCAAAAGCCTCTCAAATGTCATCTGTTGAGGTTAGCGCAGTACTATATGGAGAGATAATAGGAAGTCACCTGAAGGACGTTTTGACGTGTTTTACGGATAAATGCCATAATTCGAGCTACGCCCTTCTTCCACCCACCTCTTCATTGGGGATCGATAAGGGATAGGAGCTACTACATACAGCTCATCGGCCAATACAGACGTTTTTACTTACGAGAGAATATTTCAGTTTATCCAATTCTCTCAAACACATCCGTTGCTACTGCAAAATTAGTTTCATCTTCTTCTTCTTGAGTTATATATCGCAATAAAAAAATTCTGTTTAAAATGTTACCGGATTTTAACACACATTAAACTTGTAAAGAAGAGTTTAAAAACATTTCAATTAAGAATGAAAAACATCATATACGTATTATCAAACTTACTGAAGGGAAGGTGTATATGGAAATCATAAGATGAAATAATCAGGCATATTCATTAATGTAATACTATTTCTAACAATGAAATATTTAATGTTAAATAAACTATCATTGTGAAAATTTGTTTCTGGCTTTCTTCTTTCCCTTCGAGTCCATAATTTAGAATAAATATTTTCATTAAAAGGAACTAGTTCATATTTTCTCGTGTTATATAATTTATGTGTTACGAAATATTGTAATAATTTCAAATCATATTATAAATATTTCAGGCATATTTTCCAAAAGCTATTTGATGCGCATTATATTAATCTCTAAATATCTAACATCCACTTTTTATTTTTTATTTTACCATGTCACGTAGGTATTGATAAAATATTACACACCATTGTAACTCTCACTTTAATCTCGTTCTAGTTCAATGCTACAATCACACACATCATCCAAATAAGTGAAAGAATTTCCACATAACTGATTCGCTCTGTCATCACAGCATTTCTCCAATTGCGGAAATTATTGTGCGTATGTTCTTCTTAAGGAAACATTAACTTTATTTATGAATCACAACACAATGAAAGAGAAATGTGTTATTTCTCCGCGTTTCAAATGCTAAAAAAAACAGAAACGTTACTCACTTCCTATTCCATCGACATTTCTTCTTGCGTTTGCAACGTGTCTGCACAATTAGTGCTCATTCTACTTTTATCTTCTCCATACTACATACGCAATATACAGAAATATGTGTAACTCTACAGCGAAAAACTGTTTTGGGGAGGAGAAAAATTAGTGTTGTATTTGTAATGTTCGGCAGTAAACCGGGGAAAAAAAGGATAATGTTGTTTCTAATGTTGTAGGTAAGTAGTAAACTATGCCCTCTAATACGTAATTTATCATGTCTACACATCCGTCACTGACGCTTTCTCTGCACCAACGGAGACATGAGCTATCGTTCGACGCATTTGGTGAACTGATAATTTGTTTTCGGATCAAGCCAAAAGATTCTAAGAAATTCCCACGAATGGGTTTTAGCGCTGCGATCTTAGTGGGGAGACCAACGAACTCAAATATACTACATAGAGTGGCTGTGTTTTTACTTCCAGCGCGCTTGGTGGAGGCTCGCGCAACTAGTGGCCGCCATGTTTTTCACGTCAAAACAAGCGAGTGGTGGTGTAACCGTCAGTAACCAGCGCCAAACGCAATGCTATACTGCGATTTTCGCAACTCTGCTCCTGGGAGGTATCAGCTGTTGGCAGGCTCCCGATTGGATGAAACCGTGAACAGCTGATTGCTGTCAGGGGCAGAGTTCTATAAATCACAATATAGAATACTTTATTTCTCAATGGGCGCTGCTTTGACTGCAACAAACAGGGATTAAATTTTCTTCAAAGATGGAGGCGCTTCAGCTTCTCTATGTAGCTCGTTGGGATAGACGGATAAAACAACGCCACCTAAATAAATCTGAATTGGAGGCGTTGATTTGATACACCAGGGGTGATGATAATATATACCCCAGTAATTTCCGGTCCGTGCGCCATAATTTTCTTCTATGAGGATGGCAACACTGTTCTGCAACATGTGAAACATGAAGTGTAACTGTCAATTATTGACAGTTGCTGCTCTGAACATAACAAGTGAAGTGTTTCGTAATACGTGTTTACGTTCGTAATTATTGATAATTGTGCAAACGCCTTCGTACAGTATTACAATGGAACTTATTAAGTTTGAAGAACGCCAAGTGAATACGGAGAAAGCCAAAACTGTGAGTAATGTTATAGAACGGAAGCACATATGTATTAGACTTTGTACATTTACGTTCTTCAGAGTGTTAATTTGGGGGAAGAATCAAATTAATTGTAGATTTTGTGACAGAATTTCCTAACTAATTAATAATCTTAAATTAGAAGGTTTAGAGAATAATGCAGAACAGTTTACAGGTGACTTTTTATGTGCATTTATGTGCTTTTTATGTGCATCTGCATATTATCAAAAAGGGTACAAAATGTAGCTGTACTAGATTCTAACTACTCGCGTCATCCATACTTGCAAGTATTTTTCCGGGGATTACGATTTTTAAAATGCAATATTACCAGTTCATATCCCGTATTGAGGTTACATTCAAAGGTCATTGCGTGATGGTAATTTTTGAACGCCAGTATAACATTATCAGCTACTACGATTCATTGGTATGTCCAATGCCAGAGACTATAAGAACTTACGTGAAGCTCTGCATTACATTTAGAAATTTTCATGACATGAAAACTTTTTAAAACGATTTACAGGGTCAACGTCGCCACATTGAACGAGGACTGTGGATAATACACAACATCAAATTAAGATTGCACAACGAAAAAACTGGTTTTCGCGAAAACGCCCATGTTTCTGACTATACGTTCGTCTACCTATCCGTTTTCCTGTGTGCGATCAATGAATTGTGTTGTCGGATAGCGTAATAGAAGCGTAAGAGTAAGGTCTCATTTTCGTTGAATTCCTTGATTTTTCTAAAATTGCAAAAATACAAAATGTTTTCGGCTACTTCCCACAACAACAATTATGTAAACTAATTAACTCATGCCTGTCCTATTGTAAGTAACCAATGCTAAGTAACAATATATTCAAATTAAAAAATTTCCAGATGTTTATCGCCATGATTATCACTTTTGCACTCTGCTGTCACCACTTTGTTTACCTTTTTAAGATAGATGGCAATTGTTTTAGGTCCATAATAGCTTGTGAGCATCAATACAATATTAAAATGTCGTTTGTTTAAAACTTTGAAATATAATCTATTATTAAATATCCAGTGTCGAAAAATCTCAAAAGAAACAAAGAAAGTGTGTGGAAGTATTTTCAAGAATTTTGTGAAGGGACAAATGGACAGCACAAATTACAAATGAAGAAATTACATATATTTTAGACAATTAATATGTGAAGATTAGATGGTGAAGAGTACAAAGAATATGCTATCAAAACTTTGTGGAACGTTCCAACCAGATTTGTACGGAAAATACTTTATTGAGTACACACATGTGGTCAATCCATTCAAAATTAACGAATGCTGCTTCTAATTCACCTTGTACATCTTTCATTTCAAATACTTCCACGTAATACCGAGACATGGAAAACTCAACTCCTATAACTTTAATAATTGTGTATGTTCTAGTAAGTAACTTTGTTATAATTGCTTTTTCAAAGTCTTATTACCATACAAGCATTGTAATCATTTCTGCATTAAACTCTTATTCATATTTTACTAGATTATAATTTATTCCAGGAGGCATTGAACTTGGAGGTGAATGAAAGTTTCCCATATTCCTGTAGCAAGTTTGAGTAATATTTCTCTTTTTCGTAAGTCATGTGAATGTAATTATCCTTAAGATGTAATGTCATAGTTTGTGAAATAGACACAGCATTTTGAGTGATATCTAGTGGGTTACTTATATTTTTTCTTAATTGAATATGTTCATCAGAAACAGGCCTTCAAATATTGTCGTGTTTAATGTTTGAAAAATATGAATATTTCTAGTGTGATTTTGCTTCAAATATAGACTATTTTTTAAAAATGTTTTCTAAGAAATTGCTGCACTTTTTTCGGTATGAAGCGAAGAACGGTAAAAAAAAGTGATGGTCTCGATTTCAGCGCGCTCTGTTTTTGAAAATTGGAAAAAAAGTAGAAATGAAGAATGTGAATATCACGCGTTATGTTTGAGTCGGTGACACTTCAATGGCGGTGTAATGTGAAGGGCGGTATAATGTGAAGGGCGGTGTAATGTGAAGGGCGGTGTAATGTGAAGGGCGGTGTAATGTGAAGGGCGGTGTAATGTGATCGCTACGCGATCGCTACGAACATTAGCAAAATAAATTGTTGATACCAGACAACACCTTTAATTTACACTTTAATATTATTAATTAATTACACCTTTAATTAATTAATATTTGATGTGAAAGGAGCTTAGAGGCAGTCATTAAAACCTTGAAAAGAAGAATTTTGAAATCATTTAATGATGAGATGTATTCTAAATTACGTCATTTAATTGCATTAAATGTGAAAACGAATGGATCATTTCGCTTTGCACGGTCAGGAGCGAGAATAAGGAATAATTCGTGTAGAAACGAGTAAGTTTTGATTGACAATATTATAATTAATTATATTTGTCGATTTGCGTTTTGTTACTAGCGGTATTCATAATGCTGATTATTGGAAAACGTGAATGCCAAACGAATCCATCGGCCATTGGTGCTTGTTGCATCTTCGCACTGATAACAGAAGGCGGTAGTGCGGTAGCGAAGGGTTCGCGTTAATATATAAACTAATATTTTTTTTACGGCTAAAATACGCATCATACTTCGTTGGTACTTTTATGTAGAACGCAAATATACTGAATTGTATGGCAGAAAACATTTTTTTGTTCAAACATTTAAATTTTTTAAATATGTATATGTTTTGCTCTTTGTTTTCGAATTTTTCAAATGGTTGTTGAAGTGTAAAACAGAAGTTGTCATAATATAATATTAAATAACCATTAAAAATATTGCTAGAAAGTGTGTGTGGTTATAGGGCCACCCGTTTTCTTTTATAGGACAGAGCAAAGCACTCTTAAAAAATGACACAGGTTCGATTTTTCTTCAGTGCTCTGAATTTTTTGAACATTTCAAAAGTTTTCGAAAATATTTACCGGCGTCTTCCAAAAGCAACAGTAATGAAGAAAAAGTTTTTTTTCTACATGAAATTGGTTCTCCAAAGTTATATCTTCAAGTGAGATCGGGCACAATTTCTTCAAAATGTGAGTAGGTTTCGTGTAATTTTGTGAGACATAAAACAATTTTGAGAGGAAGAATCTTTCGTGACAAGCATTCCACTCTCAGTGCGCTCACCCGGGCGTAACATGAACTTTTCTTTCCACTCTTATTTTTCCAACCGGTACCTTTCCCTCTGCTTTTTTTTTATTTTTCGCTCCTTTTCTATGCCTCTCTAATCCTTTATCTCCTCTCTAACCTTTATCACCATCCCTCTCCCTCCTCCTCCTCTCTCTCCTCCTCCCTCCTCTCTCTCTCCTCCCTCCCTCCCTCCTCCTCTCTCTCCTCTCCCTCCTCTCTCTCTCTCTCCTCCCTCCTCCTCTCTCTCTCTTCTCCTCCCTCCTCCTCTCTCTCTCCTCCCTCCTCCCTCCTCCTCTCTCCCCTCCCTCCCTCCTCCTCTTCTCTCTCTCCCTCCCTCCTCCTCTCTCTCTCCCTCCTCCTCCTCTCTCTCTCTCCTCCTCCTCCTCTCCTCCCTCCTCCTCCTCTCTCTCTCCTCCCTACTCCTCTCTCTCCTCCCTCCCTCTCCTCTTCTACCTCTCTCCCTCCTCCTCTCTCTCTACCTCCTCTCCTCCTCCTGCTCTCTCCTCTCTCTCCTCCTCTCTCTCTCCCTGCTCCTCCTCTCCTCTTCTCTCTCCTCCCTCCTCCCTCCTCTCTCTCTCTTCCCTCCTCCCTCCCTCCTCTCTCTCTCCCTCCCTCCCCTCCTTCTCTCTCTCTCCCTCCCCCTCCCCTCTTCTCTCCCTCCCTCTCCTCCTCTCTCCTTCTCCTCCCTCCTACCTCTCTCTCGTCTCTCTCCCTCCTCCTCTCTCTCTCTCTCTCCCTCCTCCTCCCTCATCTCTCTCTCCTCCCTCCTCCTCTCTCTCTCTCTCCCTCCCATCTCCTCTCTCTCTCTCTCCTCCCTCTTCCTATCTCTCCCTCCTCCTTACCTCTCACCTCCCAATTGATTGTGTCAAGTCATGCATTGTACTGCAAACTGGAAATAACCGTTGCACCACGCATGGATCTTCTGCGAGGGGAGGTGGCGAGGAGGAGGCGCTGTCACGGCAGTGGAAAGTCCCATAACGGCGGGTGCGTAACAGCACACCACACCACAGCACACACCACGCGCGGTTGCCTTCACGCTCCACGTGACTCACGAGGCCAGCTCTTCCCCTACTCTCTCCCGCGCCGCCGTCCTCCGTCCTTGCCTCCCCCCCCTACGACCTCGCCCGCCCCTCCCACCTTTCTACCGCCCTCCCTGCGGATGGCGATGGTTTCGTCGCTGCGCCCCCGCCAGCTGCTCGAAAACGGCGAGAGACGCGCCAGGGAGAAGTGTTTGCGCAGCAACTTCTTCACGCTGAATTACCCCCAGCCCACATGCACGCGTTTCGTGGGAGCGGCGCTGTTCCGTGAGATCGCGCAGGGATAGCTTTCACCGACTAAGGGTACGTTTATGTTGGAGCGGCGATAAACGATGAGAGCGAAGAGAGAGTTTGTTGTGCGAAATCGCAGCGCTGATGTGTTTCATGTCGGAGCATCGCGAAGCAGCGCCGCCTCCGAATTTGCCAGAGACATCTACAGGACATTCGGCCAAACTAATTGTCCCTTTCCATTACCAACCTTGTGTAAATCACCCACCATACTTCCTTAATTGGCTTAGGGACTTTTGGTTAAGATTTAAGTTGAACCGCAGTAGGAGTCAACCTAAACTTCATTCCCCTACGCAATGGAAGCATTACAGACTACGAGGTCCATAGATATTTTTTTCGCTGGATATTGGCATGCTTTATAAAGAGAGAGAGGTCAATCTTACTCAATTCCCCCTGCAACATACGGCAATCAGCTGTGTGGAGCCCACGAGAGAGTCGGTGCTAGGCGCATACTTATTTCGAAGTTTTTTTGTACTGCAAGCGAATTCAATTGTGGTTTGCTTTGGAAATGTATTGTTATTTTGTATTTTGCTTGCATTTTTTATCGATGCTGTCGTGATTGACGGAAATCCTACAATGAATGTGCTAAGGAGGAGAAATTGTAGAAAGTGAGAGAAGTAAAAAATATTCACGAAAGAGAAGAAAGAATTGCTCAGTTTGATTCCCTGGCTGTGGCGATATTTATAGAGTAACTGCCTTGTCTACAACAATTTTATTAAGTTGGTTGCTTTGAACATGTCATAAGAATAAATAATCACTATAACATCAGTAATTGAATCAGTACTTAATTTTTTCTTTAAAATTATTTTAGATAAGATCTGAATTTTGCAAATATTTATTATATCAATACAAAAATGATTATACAATCTAACTTTATGCAAATTTACATTTGAAAACTCAATGTCCATTTCCTTTATTTTTACAGGGAGAAGCCTAGCCCCTTGATGAAGAAATTTGGAAGCATGTGAATGAGTGTTTAAGAAATAATTATGGAGTTGGGTCTTGTATGGAGGAAAGGAAATTATTGTGTACTTAGGCCTATGTGGGATCTCCAAAAATAAGAATATTTTCTCCAAATTATATGAAAAATAAAAACAGTGAAGACAAGTGTGAAATTGTGCCAAAAAAGTGACTAAGTTCAGAATATTTCAAATATGTGCGTGCTCTAATATTCGGTTAATTTTCTATTTTTCAAAGTCCCATTAGTCTGTCAATTTCATGTGTTAACACAGTTTTCAGTTTTGGTACATTCTCAGTATTTAGAAGGGGAAGTATCATTTTTTATTAAAGAAATAATTAATTTGAAGATTTTTGTTTCTTCAGTGATATAAATAATTGCATGTTATGCAATATACATCATGGAGTAAATAAAAAGAAAATTTAAAAACGTGTACTTAAAATTATTACTATCTTATAAATAAGAAGAATTCATCACAATTTAATATTGTCTAGACAATCATTTTGGTGTTAATTTATCAATCTTATTGAATTCTCAGTATTATGTTTCCTATTGTACTTGTAAAGAGCCTATATTGTGGTGATATGTTGGTGTTTAATTTAACTGAATATAAAGTCTGAATACTACACATACAAAAAACATCAAATGTTCAAAATCATTTCCAAAAGATTAATTTTTTAGGTGTCCTCAGTTAATGTTGACTGAACAACATAACACTCTCTCCCAATTGTTTTTTAGAGTTTTTTATGAAGTGATTGAAAAAATGATTTACATGGAAGACTTCTGAAATGACTGTGTTTTTCAAAAACCATTGTAAATTAATATTGTGATTTCTTAAGAAGAAACTGACCATGAATTTCAAAGAAACATATTATCAGGGAAGTGATAAAGGTAATTGGTAAGCTAGTTTTTATTTTAAATGGTTTTTAAATCATAAACAGTAATAAACTGGAAGGTAAGGGTTCTATAATGTGTAACACCTCAATATTTTGCGCAATAGTGGCATGGGACTATCTAATACCAATCACTTCAATTTGATTTAATTACAAACGTGTAATTCAAATGTTGTTCAAGGAAATGTGATATTATTTGTACTATTAAAACCAATAATGTAAAATAATTATCTTTCAATAAAGTTTCTAGTTGAAAATATCTGTTTATGGCATCTCATTTTTCTTCTATTGTTCTTCAATTATTCACTGATAAAACATCCACAATTATTTAATAACATTTAAAAAATAAATTCATTTTACAATTTGTTGTTATAAATTATGCTTCCTTGGACTGGCACCCCATTGTTGAAGGTGGGCACTGCGATAGCAAAGCACATAAGAATAAAATCATCCCAATCAATCTGACGTGAATGTCTCACAACTACAAGAAATTACTTTTCAAGTTTTATAAGGTGTTTGTGGGTTTGCAAATTAGCAAATTCATTTAACAGAAGGAAGTGTATGGTTATGGCATACAAATATATGGGGTACCTTCTGAGCATTTACATTACAAAAATGACTCGGAAAATAACATATCACTTCAAGATGATGATGTGTCTGTTTAAGTGTAACATTTAAGTTTCCCACAACACAATAAACATGACAGGACATTCCTAATTATGTTGTATTTTTGTTGTTCATTGAAAAAACGAATGTAACATAAACCTCTAAAACTTACGTGTTGTACTAATTTAGGCGGCCCACAATTTGTCTAAAAAAAGAAACATATTGCGGTGATTTTGTCCCTTTCGTCCCCCATTTGACACCTAAAAAAACACAAAATGATAATTCCTCGGCAATCATTTTAATTCGACACTTACAACACTGAAAGTGGTGTCAGCTGTGAACAGCGCGGAACCAGCGCATACTAGCAGCGAAAACCTACCAAAGGGTTTTCGCCGCTCTTATCGCTGGTCGCAGCGCTTGATCCCGAGAGCAGCGCGCTGCCGACATGAACACCTCCATTTGATTACAGTGGCGACGTTCTCGGTTGCTTAGGGCGCAGCGCTGTTTTCATCGTTTATCGCAGCTCCAACATAAAACGTACCCTAAGGCGTCTGCCAGAGTGTCGCTAGTGTGAAACAAGCGAGATTTTTTTTACCAGCAGGCTCACTCATTTTTATTATGTCCAAATATGTGGTAGTCAAATTCAACATTTCTTTGCTCAAAATGTCTTACAATTTATTAATATAATTAGAGAGGTATATTTTAATGAAAGCTGCCATTTTCTTCGTTTTAACTTTAGAACCTTGCCTTTCCAGTATACGGCATTAATTTTATGGTACGTCAAACGGAAATGACTCTCTTTTATATTGATTTTTTTTGTATTTGTTCTTCGATTGCGACTAACAAGCATTTTTTACATTTTTCTCTCATTTTTAAAGACTTTTTCTGTATATCATGATTTATTGACGTCGTTTGGTTCATGATACTGAGCTCAAAAGCATATTTATGAAAATTGCAGCAAAATTCTGCACAGTAGCCTATTCGGATTTAATCGCTCAGAAATTGTAATGTCAACCATTGTAAGTGTGTAATCTAAGATCACTTGACCCCTATCAGCGCAACTCTCGATTTGGCGCGAAAACCAAACACAGATTTTCTGGTAAAGAACAGTTCAATAGAGAGAGAGAGTGATTTTATCCTCAAAGTCTGTTGTACAACATTAAATTTTGAAAAAGGTCATACACAATTTTTTGCAAAAACGAGTAGTTGTTCGTAATTTCTGGTTGAAATTATTGAAATATATACAGGTTTAACACCAAGTACGGGCCATGAGATACATGTTATGAATGATATGAAAAACAATTAATTTAATTTTAATCATACTTTACTATTGAATATGTCAATATTAATTATATTTTTACACTTTTTCTTTTTTATTCAAATTTGTGTTCGGAATGTATTGTTATATTTATTTTTAAGCAATCTACAAAGTATAATAGGAATATCATAACAACGCGGCATCGAGAGATTTTCATGAGTGGGGGGGGGAGGAAGGGGGGTAAGGTATGTTTTATTACACATTATTTTTTATTGTACAGTCATAATATTTATTTATTAGTTTAGAAACAATCAAATAAATTACATTTCCATAGTCAACAATCTATAAAACAAATAATAAATGATTACATTAAAAATAGAATCTCTATTACTTTTCTGTAATATTTATTTTTAAAAACTAACTTTTCTTCCAAGTATATTTCTCATTTGAAACGGCTTTCTTTAGTAAGCATACTTGCTTTTTATTGTTTATGAATTTGTGAAATTCGGCGCAATACATCTAATAGTTTAGTTTTGTAAAGAGTTCTGCTTTGACTAATATTTAGGTTTATATGCTTGATTGGCACCAAATTCAAAATTTGCACGGTTAAAGTATTGACCAACTCGGATAGAAAAAATTCGAATAGTTTTTCACATTATTACAATAATTAAATAATATTTAAACAAATAACATTAGTATTTATGACATTAATTATTTATGAGATTAAACTAATTTCTAATAACGTTTGTCGTATTCAAGAACTGTGTCTATAGTGAGCCAGTAAAACATGTAGAAATATGTAAATTCATTTAATAGTTTTATTTGTAATTTATAAACAAAGAGAAAAGACCAACAAGTTTTATTTATTTCTACGAATCTCATTAAGTAAAACAATATTTAATAAAAAAATTGAAAATACAGAAAATGCGTGAAAAGTCTTGAAATCTAAGCATCAGAAACATTTGAATGCGTAGTACATTCAATATTGTGCATGACTCGGAGATGAAAGTAGTAAACCCGAGCCCGGAGATTGGTCACGAAACACGAAGTCTCCGGGTGAAACCCGAAAAGGTGGCAACTTTATGTAACTTCTAGAACGAGAGCCAGTACTTCTGTTTGCGATGAATTTCGCAGTGGTTATTTTACAAATTATTTCTCAGAATGCCCGGTGAGGTATGTTAGATATAATTTACTACGGAACTGTTGTCTTATGACGAAAACCAACTTACGAGAGCAGCCAGAATTGTAGTAATTATTTTAATGTCAATTGCATATATGGTAATTACTGTATTAATAATATTAGCCAAGCTAATGCACATAGTTTTGACAACGCTGCGCTAGCAACAGTGCATCGCTCGTTTGGTTGAATTGCACGTTTTCTAATAATAGCTGAGGTGTTAGTAGCGCAGAATATGCAATATTTCCATATTACTTGCTGTTTCCAATCACGCGAGAAAGTATCTGATGTTGTAGCACCATTATTTTCTGTTTCGATAAAATCTATTGTGATGTATTTCCTTGATTTGATCATGATACATCTATGTTAATGACCATTTCACTTTTGGGAATTCTTTTGAACATATTTTGTATTTTCCACAGGATTTTGCGAAAATTATTAATCGACTGCCATAGATTTGGTTGACCAATTTGAATCCTAACTTTCGATCTCTAAATCATTTCAGTTTTTTTTTCGATATTTGTAATTTTAGAAAAAGGTTGAGATAAATGTGAGAATTTTCTTAAGTTTCACAATCAAATTGTATTTCAATATTGAAGTATTAGGCGCGTCGAAAGACTGTGTAATGGCTGTCGCTCTTCCTTACGACCCAGAGTATTAAAGTTTTGGGAGATTCCCACAGTTTTAAAGGGAGTTTTTGTTGAAATTGTTTCTTGGAGTACAACTAATTGTGATATATGTGATGTCTCATTCCCGTTAAAACCTTTTACTTTCAAAAATTGTAAATTCCAATTTCCCGCTCTTCGTTTGTTTAAGAGATTTTGACGAGACGGATCAAGAAATAGTATTACACAATATTATATATATATATATATATATATATATATATATA
>BOPP01000211.1:277597-289578 GCA_017312745.1 Gryllus bimaculatus
TTAGCGTGATGGACAGGTCGTCTCGAACTCAAGCGCAGCTTCTTATTCACTAGTGACTCACCGTGCGTTGGTGTAGCGTAGGTCATAGCGGCATAGTCGTCGCGATGTTCCGCTCGCTGGAGTCGTCTGGTGTAGGCGCCGAGCTCGGTCATCGGTCCAGGTCTGGTGTAGACGTCCACCTGGCGTTTGTCGGCGCCTTCCCGTCGCACTGCCTCGGCGACACGATGTGGAAAAGAAAATTTAGAACTACAAAGCCATCTGGTGTCCTAGCCGGTCCAGGGCCAGGTGCAGATTGCCAGACGGAGGGCGAAAAGCGAGGTCGTGGGCGAGAGGGAGTGTGAGGACGAGATCAAGCAAGTGTAAGCCAAGACGCGAATGCGAGGGCGAGAACAAAAAGGCGAGACCGAGAGCAATGTCGATGGCAAGAGGACGGGGGATAAGGGCGGAGAGCGGAAGAAGAGAACGAAGGAAACGCGAGGCGAGAAGCGGGTATTAATATGGTGCGAGAGAGAAGGAGAGAAGGAAGAGAGGACGAGAGGAGAGAGGAGAGAGAAGGCGGAGACGAGAAGAGAGAAGGGAGAGAGGAGAGAGAGGGGGAGAGAGAGGGAGAGAGACGGAGAGAGAGAGGAGAGAGAGGGAGAGAGAGGAGAGGAGGAGAGAGAAGGAGAAAGTGGGAGAAAGTGGGCAGGAGAGTGGAGGAGAGCCGCGACACGAAGCCGAAATAAAGGTTCTGCACTCTACGAGCCATCTTGTGGCGTAGGCGTCTGAACGAGTTAAAAAAATTGCGAAAGGAGGGCGAAAATGATGATGAGGAGAGCGAAAAAAGGGGGGAGGGGCGAGAAGAAGTTCCGAAGAGAGTGAGAAGAGCGGTTGAAAAGCAAGAGCGAGAGGGAGATAGAGACATGAGCCGCGACGGAGAGGCAACATCGAGAGCGAATACGAAACGAGAGCAAGAGCCCAGGGCGAGGGCGCAAGGCAGTGGTGACGTAGGGCAGAAAGCCCGGGCAGGCTGAAGAATGAGATTTGAGGGTTACGCGCTGAGCAGGGAGAGTAAAGGTCGAAACTGAGCATGGAGGGGAGTGGGAGAGAAAAAGCCACGTTAATCGAAAGGTTAAAACCGGAAGAGGCAAGTGCGTCAACTCACGCGAAGCAGATGGCGGCTGCCGGCAACGGCGGCGAAAATGCAAGAAATCGAGCTGCAAGGTCATGGCGAGAAAGTGCCCCCCGGGGTCCGCCAGGGTTACACTCCCTGAACGCACCCACGCGGAGTTAACGCGCACCCCGTCCTCCCCCCCCCCCCATTTCTCCGCCCAGCCCTTTCCCTAGCCCGACTCTCCCCTTGCTTGTTGATATTTGTTCATCAGCCACTTGAAACGTGCGCTAAGGAACAACGATGGACGGAATCGCGCGTCCAATCATAGCTAGGTGCAGACGGTCGCATCGGAAATCCCATGCGTCAACCGCGTTGTGTCGGTTGGTGGTCACCTCACGGCTTCATCCGTTTTCGCGCAGGTCACTGTTGCACTGCCCCCTTCCTCTCCTCTATTCTTCTGCTCCATCGTTACCCTCAGCCTTGAGCGAGGCAGTGAAGTGGACGTTGTGGTTTGGTATGCGACGGAGCTCCTATGACGTGGTTTTCCGTAGCTGGGGAATACGTTAATACGACGAAGAAAAGTAGTACAGTATTTTGTAGATATTATTTAAAGGAAACCCTCAAAAAGTAAGCAATATATTTTGAAATCAAAAAAAAACCCATTCAAAACGTGGATTTGAACACATAACGATTAGAAAAAGAAAAATACTCTACGGAAGAGGAAAAAAAAAAAACAAGAAAACTCGCATTTCGTTTAGATCGATAGATAGATCGATAGATAAGATCGATAGATAGATCGCATTAGATAGATCGATAGATAGATCGATAGTAGATCGATAGATAGATCGATAGATAGATCGACTAGATAGATCGATAGATTAGATCGATCGATAGATAGATCGATAAGATAGAATCGATCGATAGAGAGATCGATCGATTGAGATCGATCGATAGATCGATCGATATATAGATCGCATAGATAGATCGATTAGATAGATCGGATAGATAGATCGTAGATAGATCGATAGATAGATCGAATATATAGATCCGATAGATAGATCGATAGATAGGATCGGATAGATAGATCGATTAGATAGATCGAATTAGAAGAGCGATAGATAGATAGATCGAGAGATAGATAGATCGATAGATAGCATGACGATAGATCGATAGATCGATAAGAGAGTAGATCGATAAGATAGATAGATCGCATTTTAGATAGATAGATCGATAGCATAAGATAGATTCGATAGATAAGATAATCGATAGATAGATGACGATAGATAGATAGATCGATAGATAGACTAGATCGATAGGATAGATAGATCGATAGATAGATTAGATCGATAGATAGATAAGATCCGATAGATAGATTAATCGATAGCATCGATAGATCGATAGATCGATAGATCGATAGATCGATAAGATCGATAGATCGATAGATCGATAGATCGCATAGATCGAATAGATCGCCCCAATTCCAATAGACGATAGGATCATAGATCGCATAGATCGATAGATAGATCGATAGATTAGATCGATAGATAGATTTAATATTTCTGCAGATAGTATACAAACCTGGTGGCCGAACACTACCCCAATTTACATATTACAACCAAGAATAGTTAATACATTGTAATTTTAAAGCATTTTAAGGTTTGTTATTAGGATCCTCGAAAACGCTTGTTTTTGGCGAAATCCTCGGACACATTTTCTCTGCCCCAAGCATTATAATACAGCGCGTCAAGGAAATTCTCTCCGCACTGAGCCGGAATCAGGACTCGTATAAAAACTGCACTATGTGTGGTAGCTACCAGATTCACTGGGAGGCAAGTGATTCAGTGAACAACACATTCCAAGCGCGTCTATTTATGATGCTGCTGAGTACGCAATGCAGGTTTCGAAGCTGCGGCTCGTGTTACCACCAAAAATTTCGGTTGATCCACTATCACCAACCAAGGTCCACTGCGGAGAGAATTTTATCTATAATATAATTAATAATATAATTAATAATTAATAATAATAATAATAAATAATAATAATAATAATAATGTTTATTAATGGCGAGCTCAGGCCATAAGGGCCTGCTTCTTTCCGCCTAACCACTGAATTTACATATATTTAGAATAGTAACATTTTTAAGAGGGTGAGGACAAGCTGTACATTTTACGTCCTAGCGCGCATTTACTTTTCTACGCGCGCCTACACATTATTTATTTTACATTAAGTAGTATCGAGATGAGGAAATATCCTTAAACTTCTCATCATTTATGTATGTTATGTTGCCACGTTGAGTATGTTTACTTGCACACCCCGACTAATTCGTTTGCTAGAAAGTTTAATACATCTTTCTGTTGTGACGAGGGGAATTAAAGTCCAGTTAACATTTTTTCAGTCCCTTGGGTGCAGTTCTGGTTTACGAAAAAAGGTTGGTCAATTCAATCCACTGAGTGCTCTGTTCGTAGCCTTACGTCGCCTGTGCGTGGGTGATATTATCGCAAGATGTTGATAGGCGTCACACCTTGAGGTTAAAATCTGCATAATCCAAATAACATTGTTGCTTCAGTAAAAGGAAATCTTCGTTGTGTCGAAAACATTAATTAGAATAAATGAATGAGTGTCTCAAGAAAGTTGTGTGATTGAATCCTATTTAAACGGCAGCGCAAGTTTCCAAAACAAACGAACAATTAAAGTTTGATTTTGATGTCCTTGCCATCAGGAATATCGGAGTGACTTGGCTGTACGTTAGAGTGTGAATTGCGACATTTTTCTCTTGGGGAGATGGAAATGTTAACTTAATAATCAAAGGTGACTAGCGATTAACTTAAACTCTGGAAGTGTTTAATAAGGTAAACACATAATGTGTTTTGTTCTTCTCACCATGAGGCCATTCAGCTACCTCGAAAATTTCCTTATGCATAATGTATGTGCTACCAAAAAACATTCGCAAGCGACCCCAAAGATTTTGTTTTTCCAATTCCTTGATTTGAATTCTTTATTGTGAAAATTAATAAAATGAGCTACCTAAAAATAGGTAAGTAATTTGCCATTTCCCTCATAAAAACAAATTAATAAGATTAATAAAGCAACAACTCTAGAGGACGAGCAGGTTTTTGGGCAAAAAAACAACCACTGCGTTCGTAAAAGAATAATGCAAGGGCTTTGACCAGTATTATTCAAGCTAATGAAATAGATGGTTTTACCAGTTTAGTCCACCCGGAAGTTGTTGATTTGAAATCAGATCTTCTCTTTTTCGTGAGGGTCAGGGCCAGGTGCAATTGCCAGACGGAGGGCGAAAGCGAGGTCGTGGGCGAGAGGGAGTGTGAGGACGAGATCCAAGGCAAGTGTAAGCCAAGAGCGAATGCGAGGGCGAGAACAAGTGCGAGGACGAGAGCAATGTCGATGGCAAGAGACAGGGATAAGGGCGAGAGCGAAGAATGAGAACGAAGGGAAACGCGAGGGCGAGAGCGGTATTAATATGGGGCGAGAGAGAAGGAGAGAAGGAGAGAGGAGAGAGGAGAGAGGAGAGAGAGGGAGAGAGAGGGAGAGAGAGGGAGAGAGAAGGAGAGAGAGGGAGAAAGTGGGAGAGAGTGGGAGAGAGCCTGCGACACGAGCGAAATAAGGTTCTGCACTCTACGAGCCATCTTGTGTCGTAGGGTCTGAACGAGTAAAAAATTGCGAGAAGGAGGGCGAAAATGATGATGAGGAGAGCGAAAAAGGGGGGAGGGGCGAGAAGAAGTTCGAAGAGAGTGAGGAAGAGGGTGAAAAGAAGAGCGAGAGGGAGATAGAAGACATGAGCCCGGACTAGGGCAACATCGAGAGCGAATACGAAACGAGAGCAAGAGCCAGGGCGAGGGCGAAGGCAGTGGTGACGTTGAGGGCGAGAAAGCCGCAGGCGAGAATGAGATTGAGGGTTACGGTGAGAGGGAGAGTAAAGTCGAAACTGAGATGGAGGGGAGTGGGAGAGAAAAGCCACGTAATCGAAGGTTCCGGAAGAGGCAAGTGCGTCAACTCACCGCGAAGCAGATGGCGGCTGCGGCAACGGCGGCGAAAATGCAGAGAAATCGAGTGCAGGTCATGGCGAGAAAGGTGCCCCCCTGGGCGTCCGCCAGGGCTTTTACACTCCCTGAACGCACCCACGCGGAGTTAACGCGACCCCGTCCTCCCCCCCCCCATTTCTCCGCCCAGCCCTTTCCCTAGCCCGACTCTCCCCTTGCTGTTGATATTTTGTTCATCAGCCACTGAAACGTGCGAAGAACAACGATGACGGAATCGCGCGTCCAATCATAGCTGAGGTGCAGACGGTCGCATCGGAAATCTCCATGCGTCAACCGCGTTGTGTCGGTTGGGTGGTCACCTTCACGGCTCATCCGTTTCGCGAGGTCACTGTGCACTGCCCCCTTCCTCTCCTCTTTCTCTGCTCCATCGTTACCCTCAGCCTTGAGGAGCAGTGGAAGTGACGTTGTGGTTTGGTATGGCACGGAGCTCTATGACGTCGGTTTTCGGTAGCTGGGGAATACGTTAATACGACGAAGAAAGTAGTACAGTATTTTGTAGATATTATTTAAAGAACCCTCAAAAAGTAAGGCAATATATTTTGAAATCAAAAACCCATAAAACGTGGATTTTAACACATAACAGATTAGAAAAAGAAAAATACTCTACGGAAGAGCAAGAAACTCGCATTCGTTTAGATCGATAGATAGATCGATAGATAGATCGATAGATAGATCGATAGATAGATCGATAGATAGATCGATAGATAGATTTAATATTTCTGCAGATAGGTATACAACCTGGTGGCAGAACACTACAATTTACATATTACAACCAAGAATAGTAATACATTGTAATTTTAAAGCATTTTAAGGTTTGTTATTAGGATCTCGAAAAACGCTGTTTTCTGGCGAAATCTCGACACATTTCTCTGCAGCATTATAATACAGCGCGTCAGGAAATTCTCTCCGCACTGAGCCGAATCAGGACCTCGTATAAAAACTGCACTATGTTGGTAGCTACCAGATCACTGGGAGGCAAGTGATGAGGACAACACATCCAGCGTCTATTATGATTGTGCTGAGTACGCAATTCAGGTTTCGAAGCTGCGTCTCGTGTTACCACCAAAATTTCTGTTGGATCCACTATCACCAACAAGGTGCCACTGCGGAGAGAATTTTATATATGTAAATTCAGTGGTTAGGCGGAAAGAAGCAGGCCCTTATGGCCTGAGCTCGCCATTAATAAACATTATTATTATTATTATTATTTATTATTATTATTATTAATTATTAATTATATTATTAATTATATTATAGATAAAATTCTCTCCGCAGTGGACCTTGGTTGGTGATAGTGGATCAACCGAAATTTTTGGTGGTAACACGAGCCGCAGCTTCGAAACCTGCATTGCGTACTCAGCAGCATCATAAATAGACGCGCTTGGAATGTGTTGTTCACTGAATCACTTGCCTCCCAGTGAATCTGGTAGCTACCACACATAGTGCAGTTTTTATACGAGTCCTGATTCCGGCTCAGTGCGGAGAGAATTTCCTTGACGCGCTGTATTATAATGCTTGGGGCAGAGAAAATGTGTCCGAGGATTTCGCCAAAAACAAGCGTTTTCGAGGATCCTAATAACAAACCTTAAAATGCTTTAAAATTACAATGTATTAACTATTCTTGGTTGTAATATGTAAATTGGGGTAGTGTTCGGCCACCAGGTTTGTATACTATCTGCAGAAATATTAAATCTATCTATCGATCTAATCTATCGATCTATCTATCGATCTATGCGATCTATGATCCTATCGTCTATTGGAATTGGGGCGATCTATTCGATCTATGCGATCTATCGATCTATCGATCTATCGATCTTATCGATCTATCGATCTATCGATCTATCGATCTATCGATGCTATCGATTAATCTATCTATCGGATCTTATCTATCTATCGATCTAATCTATCTATCGATCTATCTATCCTATCGATCTAGTCTATCTATCGATCTATCTATCTATCGTCATCTATCTATCGATTATCTTATCTATCGAATCTATCTTATGCTATCGATCTATCTATCTAAAATGCGATCTATCTATCTTATCGATCTACTCTCTTATCGATCTATCGATCTATCGTCATGCTATCTATCGATCTATCTATCTCTCGATCTATCTATCTATCGCTCTTCTAATTCGATCTATCTAATCGATCTATCTATCCGATCCTATCTATCGATCTATCTATCGGATCTATATATTCGATCTATCTATCGATCTATCTACGATCTATCTATCCGATCTATCTAATCGATCTATCTATGCGATCTATATATCGATCGATCTATCGATCGATCTCAATCGATCGATCTCTCTATCGATCGATTCTATCTTATCGATCTATCTATCGATCGATCTAATCTATCGATCTATCTAGTCGATCTATCTATCGATCTATCTATCGATCTACTATCGATCTATCTATCGATCTATCTAATGCGATCTATCTATCGATCTTATCTATCGATCTATCTATCGATCTAAACGAAATGCGAGTTTTCTTGTTTTTTTTTTTTCCTCTTCCGTAGAGTATTTTTCTTTTTCTAATCGTTATGTGTTCAAATCCACGTTTTGAATGGGTTTTTTTTTGATTTCAAAATATATTGCTTACTTTTTGAGGGTTTCCTTTAAATAATATCTACAAAATACTGTACTACTTTTCTTCGTCGTATTAACGTATTCCCCAGCTACGGAAAACCACGTCATAGGAGCTCCGTCGCATACCAAACCACAACGTCCACTTCACTGCCTCGCTCAAGGCTGAGGGTAACGATGGAGCAGAAGAATAGAGGAGAGGAAGGGGGCAGTGCAACAGTGACCTGCGCGAAAACGGATGAAGCCGTGAGGTGACCACCAACCGACACAACGCGGTTGACGCATGGGATTTCCGATGCGACCGTCTGCACCTAGCTATGATTGGACGCGCGATTCCGTCCATCGTTGTTCCTTAGCGCACGTTTCAAGTGGCTGATGAACAAATATCAACAAGCAAGGGGAGAGTCGGGCTAGGGAAAGGGCTGGGCGGAGAAATGGGGGGGGGGGGAGGACGGGGTGCGCGTTAACTCCGCGTGGGTGCGTTCAGGGAGTGTAACCCTGGCGGACCCCGGGGGGCACTTTCTCGCCATGACCTTGCAGCTCGATTTCTTGCATTTTCGCCGCCGTTGCCGGCAGCCGCCATCTGCTTCGCGTGAGTTGACGCACTTGCCTCTTCCGGTTTTAACCTTTCGATTAACGTGGCTTTTTCTCTCCCACTCCCCTCCATGCTCAGTTTCGACCTTTACTCTCCCTGCTCAGCGCGTAACCCTCAAATCTCATTCTTCAGCCTGCCCGGGCTTTCTGCCCTACGTCACCACTGCCTTGCGCCCTCGCCCTGGGCTCTTGCTCTCGTTTCGTATTCGCTCTCGATGTTGCCTCTCCGTCGCGGCTCATGTCTCTATCTCCCTCTCGCTCTTGCTTTTCAACCGCTCTTCTCACTCTCTTCGGAACTTCTTCTCGCCCCTCCCCCCTTTTTTCGCTCTCCTCATCATCATTTTCGCCCTCCTTTCGCAATTTTTTTAACTCGTTCAGACGCCTACGCCACAAGATGGCTCGTAGAGTGCAGAACCTTTATTTCGGCTTCGTGTCGCGGCTCTCCTCCACTCTCCTGCCCACTTTCTCCCACTTTCTCCTTCTCTCTCCTCCTCTCCTCTCTCTCCCTCTCTCTCCTCTCTCTCTCCGTCTCTCTCCCTCTCTCTCCCCCTCTCTCTCCTCTCTCCCTTCTCTCTTCTCGTCTCCGCCTTCTCTCTCCTCTCTCCTCTCGTCCTCTCTTCCTTCTCTCCTTCTCTCTCGCACCATATTAATACCCGCTTCTCGCCTCGCGTTTCCTTCGTTCTCTTCTTCCGCTCTCCGCCCTTATCCCCCGTCCTCTTGCCATCGACATTGCTCTCGGTCTCGCCTTTTTGTTCTCGCCCTCGCATTCGCGTCTTGGCTTACACTTGCTTGATCTCGTCCTCACACTCCCTCTCGCCCACGACCTCGCTTTTCGCCCTCCGTCTGGCAATCTGCACCTGGCCCTGGACCGGCTAGGACACCAGATGGCTTTGTAGTTCTAAATTTTCTTTTCCACATCGTGTCGCCGAGGCAGTGCGACGGGAAGGCGCCGACAAACGCCAGGTGGACGTCTACACCAGACCTGGACCGATGACCGAGCTCGGCGCCTACACCAGACGACTCCAGCGAGCGGAACATCGCGACGACTATGCCGCTATGACCTACGCTACACCAACGCACGGTGAGTCACTAGTGAATAAGAAGCTGCGCTTGAGTTCGAGACGACCTGTCCATCACGCTAAACTTCACTTCAGTAGCGGCTCGTGAATTGAAAAAGAAGAGTGTGACAAAAATACGATGTACTGGCGATTTTAATTACCAACAAGGAGACGCGACTAATTATTTAGATTTGAACACTTGTATTTCATTATATCTCTAATTTCGAAAGACTTAAAAAAAAACTAACACTAACGCCATAGAAGCGCCGTATGTTCAATGTAAATGCCCGATTCATGCAAAAAAACCTTTAACAATCAAAATATCAGTTAGAAAAACCCCCAAAGCTCCAGTTCGTTCAAGATACATTTAGGGAATACAATTTTGAAAACAAAATGCGACCTAAAACGGTTTAGGCGCTAGCCATAAGGGACCGAGCAAGGCGGTCGTTTTGAGAAACGTAATTTTTTTCTGTAACAAAGCATGTAGGATACCCTATGTTTTTGACAGTGATTATATACATAACATGGACCGGAGCAGACGTTTTGACGTAAATCGATTTTCGGTTGAACCAACAAAACTTGGGATTAAATGGCTACGCGCCGCGTGTCAAAGGAGGACTACTTTTTTCTAAATTTAGCAACAGGATTTACGCCACGTTTTCCGTTACCAGGATACGGTAATACATTTTTTCTGGCGCAATTTCGGTCATTTCTGACACACGATTAAAAAACTATCTTCGCAACGAAAAAATTCGTAAGGGTGAAAAGTAAAAAGTCGCGTAAAATGTTAAATTTGCGTTGTAAGAATGGCAGATTTTAAAACGTCCCCACAGGAAGCGCTCGGGAACGCACCAGACACACATGAACGAACTTGTCCCTCATGGTTCGTATTTTAACAAAGCGGTGGAGAGGCGTACCTTCGCACACGCGTCCGCCCTCGCCAAATCGTTGAACAACGAGTAGCAAGATCGCGGTGATATCTCCGCCAACTACATCCGACATCTGGAACAACCAAACCGCCAAAGTACTTCCAGAGGGGAGGATAATAGCTGTGCCGACGCCCTTGAAGCGTAAGTTATATGTATTTCTGGAAGGTTAGAGCATTATTGCGGGCAGCACAAAAGATAGAAGTCTTCCAAACCGACTGCGGTAAACTTCAATCAGTTTTCTTCCTTCACTAACGTAATTAGAGAAAAGTAACAACTGAGATAGGGCAGCGATATGCCATTAAAGCTGCAACACAAGATGGTAACTCCTTATGTGAATCAGCAGTCATTTTGCGCAGTGGAAACTGAGATACTTTGTTTTAAATTTGACCAGCAAGTAGACACAAATAAATTATAATGCGGAGTCTGCCACGTGTATTTTACAAAACTAGCCGCAAAACTGCAACGCGAAGGTTACTTTTACACTTTATTTAAGAATCCTTATTTTTTTTTCAGATATTTGGCGGACTCTTCGGTTACGCGAGAACTCTGACTGGTATTCAATTAAGAAGAACAGATATAAACATTTTTCAGGAACTCCCTATTTCCTGAACGGTGATCCAGAACTATGTATCCCTTGTAGACATAAAGAAATAAAAAAAAATACAAGCAGATAAGGCACGTCATGATTTGTTTTTCTGTTAGAATTTTTTTTCATCCACTCACAAATTTTAAAACCAAACCCACTGTATATTTTTTTTCTAGGAAAACTTACCTGGGAATCTTTAATTGCTTAAAGGTAAAAATTGGTTCTTTTTATTGTTTTCTTAAAGTTAATATGGCGTGAAGTGCTTGTGTTGTCTTGGGAGATTAAGTACGACATTTGGACACATCGACAGCTGTTTTTGTTCTAACGATTTCGAGCTCAATTTCTTGGCTGATGTGGCTGCAGGCGCATCAATTCATTTTCTTCATTAACACTGATGCGGAGGTCTCCTTATTTCGAAGTTCGACAGTTTTGCGGAATGCTAGCTACATAGCTACGTCGAATTCCAGTCGCTGCTGGAGGAGAATTCTAGCGGCCCACGCTCTGATCAGTAATTTTTCCGTGGGTTTTCTCCGATCAACCCAAAGAGAAAGGCTGAAGGCAGTACCGCTAAGGAGAAAGGGCCACGGACGCGCGCGCGATCTTTCCTTCGCTGCTTCCTTTACCTATCCTCGCCGCCCTGCACCTCCAAGCAGGTCGAGAGCTGTTCCGGCGGCGCGGAGCGCCCGCTGGGGGAGATACTTGGCCGGGGAAGCCCCCACTAGTCGATGGGTAGGGAGTTCCGGCGCCGGGATCTACCGCCACCCGGTGGGGGGAAGATCTCCGCGCCACCCACGTGATAGAGGCATGTTCTACACTACGGGACAAATGCCGTTTAGCCCACTTGACGCGCTCAGAATCAAGTAATCAATCGATCCAGTTCGTTTCTCGAAATACGACGGTGAACTCTATTTTATCCTGAGGTCGATCGACCTTCCCCAATCAGTGGGAAGTGTTTCGACACAATTTTTCCGAATCAGTGGGAACCTGTTTCGAACCCAATTTTTCCCCAATCAGTGGGACTGTTCACCCAATTTCCCCCAATCAGTGGGAACTGTTCGGACCAATT
>BOPP01000211.1:294842-306040 GCA_017312745.1 Gryllus bimaculatus
CCAGCGAGGGAACACTCGCCGACGACTATGCCGCTATGACCTACGCCTACACCAACGTCACCGTGAGTTACTAGTGAATGCAAGCTGCGCCTTGAGTTCCGAAACGACCTGGCATCACTCCCTACTTCACTTCAGTAGCGGCTCGTGAATTCATACACAGGACGCTTCAAAAAGATTCACTAGCAAATATCTTGTTTCCGAAAACTATATCAAACTGCATCTACCGTCTCTATACAACAAGAGGCTGTATCGATCATCAAAAAGCAAAGTAATAGTAATTTTAACGATGATGAATGAATCAATTACCATTTGTAGTGGATAATTCTAAACAGCCTGTAACATGTATTGTACCTCAGCTTCTGACCCTTATCTCGGTCAAGTTTTTCGTCCAGTTTCCCTGATTCTTTGAGCAATTGATGAGACCGGCCCTTGTTTTGCGTCTGGACATACATGTAACTTTACTATTTTACGCGTCTTTTATAGCTGTGAGGAAACGTAGTTATTCATATTAACGTTCTCCATTTTCTCATGGTATGAAATCGATTCCTAAACGAGGTCACAATTGCCGCAGTCTATAGCTGATTTTTTCTTTTACAGATAGTTTTTGTTATATCGGAGAGACTTTTTTCGTTACAAATTCGTACCAAAAATGCTAATTTCCATATGTATTCAGTAGATAACGTGTATATGAGTTACGGTAGGTCAGAATTTCAGAAAATGAGCATAGAATGCACTTTCCTCCGTAATAAGTAGCCGAGATTTTAATTTTTTTTGACGTGAAATAAATAAAACAAACTGACGCAACTGATTTTTTCTTTCATATTTTTGCAGCATTATTTTGAAGTATTTTGTAACAAATAAACGTAGAATAGAACAGTTTACATTTTGCTGTACTCAAAACTAATCCATCCGATCTGAAAAAAAAACCGTAACAGAAACCGCCATGGTTTCTGGCACCGCTTTACAAAACGTGCATAACTTTACAGACAAAAAGAGATTATCCACCATTTCAGTCATAATAGCAGTCATTACTTATAATATTAAGTTTATATTACAAATATCAAAATTTCACAGTTACAAACTTGTTTAATGTAAGTATTAATACACAAAGGGTCCTTTTATTTTTTTTTGTAGTTTACATGTTTGTCTGTATTTTGTCACTGATATATATTAATACATTACAGTATTTAGCCTCGATTATGTTTACTGTCGATTTGTCGTTGTTAACCTCGATTATGTGTGACGAGAAAGCTTCTAATCCTGATTGCATGAATTTATCTGGAATATTTCGGTGGATTAGTGCACAAACATTGTATGTCATTTTCAAGTTAATATCATTTTTGGAGATATCTACGTGAAGTATGAAATGTTTATGTCCATATGAAAGGGATTATACTGTTTCTCAGGAAGCAAACGCTATTGCTCCATAAGTATCTTAAGAACTTTTAAGATTGGTTTTGTCGAAGCGTTGAATTGTGGTCGTACAATATGAGTCCTAAGCCTCGGTTTATAAACGCGTATCAAGGTGGTTGCTAACTCAGGTTCACCATACTCAATAATTCCATACATAACGTGTCTGTACAGAACTCAGATTTGATCTCCTACGAGGAGCCGCATCTGTCAAACCTCAACCGGTGACGCTGTAAACACGAAAGCGCGGAACAACATATCTGGCCTTCAGTGAACAGTGGCACGAATTGCTTTTTTTTATTATTATTTTTATTTTAGGTAGACATTACATTGTTCAGTTTACATATTAACTGTGCAAATGATTGTTGATCTTAATCTATCTTATACTAACTTACTCTAACTTAAAATTATGCATTACAATTATATAAAACAATATACTGGGAGAGGAAGCAGGAAACACCTCAGATTAGTATTATTCCAAGTTTGCGAATATTGTATAAAATGAATGGAGGGGATATCTGTTGTTAATTGTCGTTCAAGGCTTTGCCTAGTTTATAGAAGGATATTACTTGAATTAGGGGAATAGAGAGTTGTTTTTAGTATTTAAGCTATTGATATATGAATTGTATTGTTCTTGTTTATATCTGTTTAGAACCTTTTTACAAATATCATTTAGCAGATTTAGTTCTTTTTTTAAACTGGGAACTCTTAGGGAATTCCAAAGTCTTCTTGTTTCATTTTTTATTCGGATTAAGTTAATTATATTAGTTGAGAGCGGTTTGTGCATTATTTTGTTAACATCTAAGCTTTTTGAATATGACTGTTGCTAAAATTACTAATTATAATGTTGTTGAGGGTCATGATGGCTTGGTTAATTTCTTGGGGAGAGTTCAGGTTGTGAAATGGCAGTATGGATTTATTTATGGAACCTTTAAAGTACTTCCAGTTAATGTGATAAGTATTTAAAGTGGGTGGGGGGGTTGATCTGTTCTGCGTTCTAGGCACCGTCCTCTCCTTTGATCTAATTTCGTCGCTAATAGGCTACAACCACGCCATGCATTTATTCGGCTCTCCACATAGGAGGTAAATTACTTGCGTAATATCGAAGATGAGAATGTTGTGCCACGCAACTGCACTACGCTGTTCGCATTACCCGTTCTTTATTTTTAATAAGCTTTACGTTTTGTTCGCAAGAACTGCAAGGTCATTAGCGATCATGTATACAAATATTAAATTTAATTCTTTAGTAATTTGAAAATATATACTTGTAGATGTTTCAGTAAGTAATTTGGGGAGACAATTTAAAAGTGAATGTGAAATACGTGAGTAGAAATACACTGGGCAATCAATTAAGGTATGTTGGATAGTTATACGGATGTTACAAGATATACAAAATGATGGAGATTACTTCTTGAACAGATATAAGTGGGTAAGACGGCTATATCCTATGGGGAGTATTGTGGTAGTAATTTCCTCTTTTCTTGTTTATTCTAACGGAGCGTCACTATTAAAAATAGTTCTAATTTCGAAGAGATGACTGGAAAAACTGTACCATGTGGTGTTCCAGTAAAACATACGTTATTTTTTTATGTCGCTATGTGAAAGTATCTTTTATCAAAGAGGGAGTTTAGTTGCTTTTTAGCTGTATCTACCACGATATCGCCGTGGATTCCTTTACGAGATGGTATCCATGAAAAATTGTCTATTTTATTACACGACAAATCATTGTAGATATTGATGACATCATTTATAAATACTTCCTTGTTATTTATAGTAATTAGACACTTTAGGACATTATTACCATTATTCTTGTCCTTCACTAAAGACTATTGTCGTCAATACATCAAACGCCCAACTCTTGTGAGAAGCATGCGTTCATTTCTAAGACAAATTACACAACCAAGTGCATGAGTGCATTATAAAGACAAAAAAACACAAAATCATTTACGTAAAATGTTCAAATTTTCGTTGTAAGACTGCAGATTTTAAAACTGGCCCACAGGAAGCGCTCGGGAACGGCACCAGACAACACATGAAGAACTTCAACGACGCGTGGAGAGCGTACCTTCGCAACGCGTCCGCCCTGCCCAACATCTTGAACAACGAGTACAAGATCGCGGTGAACATCTCCGCCAACTACACCGACATCTGGAACAACCAAACCGCCAAGTACTTGCAGAGGGGGTCCGACGCCTTGAAGAAAGTGAGTATACCTGCAGGGTGTTTCATTGTGAAAATGTACACTGTCATAAATTTCTGCATTACTTAAATGTAATTACCATAAGCGCACATGTACATTAGGATGCAAGATGGTCACACCTGGAAAGAATGAATGAACTTGGAGTGATGATTATGAATACGTGATACGAGTGATGATGAAGTATTTTGAAATGCAGGGGAAATGGGAGAACCTCGACATTAAATCCACACAGATTTCAATTTTTCAGCATTAAATTTTATGTAAAAATATTTTAAGATTTTTAATGTACGAGGCACATTAATACCCAAGTACATTAATATGCAATAAATTTAATGAAAATTCTGACAGTGTAGGTTGTCGAAAAATACGGAAAAAATCAAGGATAACAATGAAAATCTGTCTCGTATCTGTGTATTCCATTCTATTGTTACAAGAAATTAAAAGAAAAATATTGGAAGCATTTTGTGAAAAATTTGAAAATTTCTCAGGTGCTTCAAGGAATTATTTTCAATTAAATTCAAGGAATTATTTTGAAAATTGTGTGGTTTCCAGTCGAGCCAGATTGAATGCGCAATAATAATTTAGGTAAAAATGGACGGATATACGGATAGTAGGACGGACGTTTTGAAAAAGAAACCCCTTTTCAGTATCCAAGAACCGCAAAACGTGGATTTTGACATCCCTACGTATTAAACACTCTTGATATTAGTGTTAGACATTATTCAGTACATCATCACACTTTTCACTGCAGTATTACATAACTTTGTCTATACCGCGTGTGTTACTCGTATATATGCACGTATACGAGAAAGTAACTAGTGCTACAACTGCACAAACGTTCGCGCATAAGTAACACTTAAATATTGTTGCAATTTCTGTCCGTATTATCACATCTGAGAATGAGGTGCGAAAATTATTCTTGTAAAGCTAACACATCAACACCAATACCACAAACCAAAACTGCTTTCCGGGCAGCGAAAAATATTATCATCCAACAATGAGACGTCGAGAATGAGAATTCTCGTATTTCGGAACTGCCGAGGAGAAGGATTGTGAAAGGCTCGCATCAGCAAGAGGAAGCGCAGGAATTCGAATTTGCAATTTCGAAGATTGCAAAAATTACGCGAAATTGTTCATAATTTTCAAAAAATGTGTTTATTGCGTTATTTAAAGATTTAATTTTGAAGAATAAATATTTTTTTAAATCTCTACCACCAGTACTGGAGTTTTAAATTGTTAATTTTTGCAATTTTCGAAAATACAGTTCAGCTTTCAGGTTAGAAAATGGCAAATGAGACTCTAAACACATTTTATTCTATTCGAAAAAAATATAAAAACCTTTTATCAAAAAATACTTTTAATTGCCTACATTTCACGCCAAGTTACGCCAAATCTTGTAATTTTTTTAAAATTTAGTACTTGACTTTATTGAATGAGTCCTGTGTTAAGAACAAATTTCATTAAGAAAAATCTCTATCTGCAATATTGCAGTTCTGAACGACTCCGAAAAAGTCTGGAACTTCTGCATTTTTCAGAGAATTGAACGAAAATGCAACCTGCTAGATTTTTAAACGTCGAATGGTTTTTGCAATGAAATATATAATAAATATATTAGGATATATTTTTGAGAAAATCCTTTTTTAAGTATTGCCCCTATATATTTCAATAATATATCAATTGGAAACAGAATTATCTATCAATAAAATTTCATTTCTATTCGTGTACATACGCCATTCTTTACAGACCATTGTAACATGATTTTGGAGCGTTTAATTGAACACGGTTAATCGCAAGCAATGCTTTGTTGCAGATATTCGGTGGACTCTTCGGTTAATTGAAACAGCAACTCTGGATGGTATTTTTCAAGAAAGAAGTTCTGATACTTTGCGATTATCCTATACCTGATATTGTATATGAACACTATGTAGTTCCTGTGTTTTTTTTTGTATCAGGCAAACGAAATAAAATTCTAGTGAGTTTTATTTCCACTTTCGCCTTTCTTTTCTCTACCCGCAAAAGTTTCTAAATGAAATTCAAATATAAGTTATTTCACCGTTATTCGTGCATTACACATAAACATTATAAATGTTTGATGAAACATTATAAATGATTCTTGTATGATCTGTATTGGGTATTAGATCTTGAGTCTAAATAAAATGGTGAGTGCACACAAAAAATTGTATACGGACGAATAGGTACTGTTTTCAATATGAATTTTATTATTACTTCGAGCTACATTACATTGTTACAATACATACTTGAGGAGGTGTCTTAATTTTATCGTTGCCTTAGCTTCAACTTTCCATCTACCTAGTTGTCTACAGTACATATTTGAGTCTAATAGTTTCGGTTTTGATTCACTGTATGAGGAATGACTTGGCAAGAGATTTTTCAGGTGATCCTGAAACTATAATTTTGGGGGAAACGTTCCCAAGCTGAATGAGCTTAATCACTTTTAATTACTAGCTCTTTGGAAGTCTTTCAGATCCTATACTCTCGTTTGTACGACGACCGACGTAGGGCGTCAACTGATGTCACTGCAGTGCCTCTTACTGGGAGGGCTTAGGACTCCAATCCGGAAGGTGGCAGGATTTCAGACACTAGCTAGATAACGGGACGGAATTCGGTCGATCTAAAGCAGAGTTTCAGTGACCAAATGCTCTGATCGTTAGTTTTCCGGAGTTTCTCCGATCAACACCAGGCGAATGCCGGAGCAGTACCCTAACAAACGGGCCACGGACCGCGCGCGATATTTCATTCGTCTTCCTTGTCTTATCATGATTCATTACCCACTTACACTCGCACTATGTGATCAAAAGTATCCTGACACGTCCAAAATGGTGTCATGGCGTGGTCGTGTTTTTCATGGAGGGGCGATAATTTTTTAAAATTTATTTATTTTATGTCGTGTCAACTACATGGTCATTACACCTCACCAATTACAATATCCAATACTAAAGTTTTTATTTAGATCGCCAATACAACACTATATTGATACACTACAGTGTATCAATGTCGAATCCTTGCAAGAGGAAAGAAAAACTTGGGATATGACTCAATGATGTAATCCAAAGAAAGAGTACAACTACATACAAGTTATGAAATTTTTGTTGTTACATAATACTTATTGTTTATTATTTCGTGTATTTGTCATTGGACGATGATTCTTGCATCAACTATGTGTTAATGAGTTTTGGAAAGTGTTTGCGGAAATAACGCGAGTAATGAGAGAGTGGTTTGGCAGAAAAACAGATAAAAATGTTAAGAATTGTCTGTACTTGTTCATCTATTTCTACACTGAACACAAAAAATTTAATATGTGCTGCATAACTGTTTCTATACAATTAAAGACTATACTGATTAACAAAAGAAAAATAATATTTATTTTAACAAAACATTGATGGATAGATAGATAGATAGGTAGATATATAATTAGTTTAAATTTGTATTGAATATTTTTTTAAATACTTAATGTTGGTAACATCAATTTACTTCACCTTCAAGGTCAATGGCCCCCATCTCGATCAGGTTTTCGTCCAGTTTCCCAGATCAATTGTGCTAATGCTGAGATGGCCCCTTGTTGTGCTTCTGGGCATAAATGTAGCTTCACTATCTACTTTCGATAACTTGTCTCTTTTTTCAAATATTACTAACCTCGCGCTTTTCTAATTTTTTTATTTATTTGTTTTAAACTTTTACTCATCTTTCTACCATGTATAGTTAAAATTATGGGAAGTGATTCTGGAACTCAAGAAAACGTGTGCAGATGATCTTCTCCCCCATACGTCACAACAGTGTTTACTGTTTCTTTGACTAAATAAATCTAAATCTAAACGGTTATCCCACTGAGGTGAGCGCGGAAATCATGAATGGTCTTGATACAAAATTCCTAAAAAGCACTACTTCTACTATTCCATAGCACATCTACATTTGTTTATATAAATTTCGCGTGGTAAAATTTCATGACAACCCGAGTATCCAGCACGATGAGTGTAGGAAGTAAATCGAAGTATAGGGTTGCGCAGAATGAATAGCCTGATTTGAGTCACGTAGTACAGACGCAGTCTTCGCGCATGCGCAAAATAAGTATGTGAATTAAAGTGGGGAAGGACGACTGTTAGCAGTTATGGCTAAAGTGTCCTCCAGGGCATCGTTCTTTGGGTGTGGAAATTTAATTTAAAGGCAAAGTCTCCCATTACTGTGCAAAGTATCTTTCGTAGCCATTTCAGACTGAGGCATAGCTCCTTATCATATAAATTGGTTCACCCACCGTTGGGAGTGTGAACCAATTTCATATTAATGCACCTACCCTTTAGTTGAAATATCCAGGACGTCCTAGGTCATAACTGACACCTGCTTGGATAGAGGCAGCCCGTCAAGCACTAATTTGAAGTCCTCGGCTTCAGCTGTTAGGCAGCCTTAAGAGCTAAGGACGTAGCATTGTACCTTGCAGCGTATCATCCATTTTGATCTAAAGTTCCACTCCTACAAGATGTGGGATGTTGCAACAGTTGAAAGAAAAGGAAAAAATTGCTCGAACTACGTTTGTTATGGATTTTCTCGGTCGTTTAGCAGCCCAACCGTAGATCTTCAACTAGCCAGATTTCTTCTTATGGGGACATCTAACGATTCAAGCCTGCACTACACGCCCTCACACATTGGCAGATATTAAGCCCCGGATACGAGAAGCCTTGCCTTCTCAAATCCCCTAGAACATGGTACATCGTGTGAAGCAGGCATTCATTTGCCGCTTGGAGGAATGTGTACAATGTAATTCCGGGTATAATATTCAAGAAACAGTGACTAAATAACATACTTTTACACGTGTTCTCAATGTATTTTCGAATAAATGAGTGTACTACTTACAATATGCTGGTCTATTAAAATCCTATTTTTCTGTCTACACAACCCCATGTTCTGGCGGCAGTGATGGTGTAACTGTTAGAGCATCGGACTGCTATATCAAAGTTCGCGAGTTAAAACCCGATCGAAGCCGTGGATGGCTTAAAAATCCTTCGTACGCCTCCCTTCGAAGGGGAAGTAAAGCCGGCTGTCCCATGTTAGTAGATATGCTGTATGAAAAAGACCCTCAATGAAGCCTCTCCAATCTCTAAATGCAAAGTCGCCCAAGAGATACCTCATTTTTCCGCAAGTTGGTGAAAGGAGCGTAGTGTTTGCGTGGTCAGAAGGAAGGGCTCATGGCCAGAGTCTCGCCACGTAAAGTAAGGCACCGATTCAATTGCATTCACATATTCGCCGCCCCTTTGCCCAGCGCGCGACGTGTCGAGGTGGCCGGTGACGCGCGCGCAGGTGGTAGAGAGGGGGGAGAGGAGGGGAGGGGAGGGGAGGGGAATCGAGCGGCAGCCGATCGACAGCCGCGGGGACTTCCCGCGAGCCTCACTATTGACCGCGAGAGCGCCGGGTCAGAAGGAAGTATGTGCACGCAATGGCTGACAGCATTATCGATCTTCTGCACATGCCCAGATGCACTAAAGTGGTACGAAACTTGTCTTTCGTGTTTTTATTGTGAGTTTATGCCACCTCCAATATTAAAGCACTATAAATGTTAAAGGGATGAAGGGAATAATGTCAGAATCATCGCCCTCAAGTAGTGAGAGCGACTTCTTCAGAGACCGAGTCTGCACACTTATTTCTGCAAATCAATAAAAAAAATATTCAAAATAAAAATGAATATTATAAGCCATTTAAGGGAGATGGTAAGTTCCCATGTTTTCTCTATGCCATTTTTACGTAGATGGCCTTACTTTCCTGCTATCACGACCCCCAAAACATGTATTCTGGCTACTCCACGTTTTAGAGGATTTGTTTTCTAAATTTATCAATTGGTTTAATCCACTTTCTCGTTACCAGGACCCGTAATAAGTGTTTTTCTGCCGAAAATTCGCCGTTTTTTTCGCGCAGCTTGACATAACTTTCTCTCTACTGTGTAAGAGGTATAGAGGAAGAAAAAATCATGTAAACAAGAAATACCGTTTATTGAAATAAGTACTCAGACTCAGGCATCGCCCGGAACGTCAAGGGTTTGGTGATAGAGGAGGAAATCCTCATAGGGAAGCAGCGAACGCATGTTAAGGTCTGCCGTGGGGAACATTTCACATGGCACGAGGAACGAACTTCAGTGAGGAAAGGAACTTGCAAGCGGAGTCGGAAGCAACAAAGAGATAAGACGTAGTGCCATCGCCTACGAGTAGAGAGAGCAGAAAGAGCGTGTCCTCAAAGGACGAATGAAGAATTCCTAGCCGATCTTCCCTCTTCCGGGAAGGAATATTTAGAAGGTTGAATTTCGAGGTTTCAACAAGTTCAATTAGTTATGAAAGTGGCGCAAGTAGAAATGAAGAAATGCACTGAAACGCATGACTGTTATTGACCCTGCGAGTGAGATAGCCGTTTGAATACCACAATTTGCTCCGAAAGGCGGGGCTCTGAAGTTATTCATTAACGTACACAATTAAAACGTTTAACGTACCCTTTAAAAGCGAAAGCAATTTTTAACTTTCAATACCGCATGTCAAACTATCCTTATTAATTTGATTAAACTTTGTTAATCATTTAATTTAATGATTAATTTCGTTTAATGATTAAATGATTAACATTGTACTATATTATGTCGTTTAGCACGGGTTCAAACTAATACACTTGTGGTCTTTATTTTTTCCCTAGTTGACAACTATGTATACATGCATATGTATCTTATTTACGCCAATAAGAGAACACATTTTGTATGATTTTTTAAACGTATCGTATCGTATCGGTACTTGGCGCGTACCTACCAGCGACGTCCCTGCCTCGCGCACATGGGTTAAGGGGGTACGTGTGGTCAGCACGTAGACATCCCCACGTCAACCTGAGTAGTGAATTTTCTCATCTTCACACAGTAACATATACTGGGACATTGCAAGGAAAACGCACACAATAGTCTTGGCTCGACCGGGAATCGATTCCGGAGTCGCGTAGTGGAAAGCAAGCACGCTGACCAAGAGCTAGCCACGAGCACTTTTTAAACGTGTGTTAAAATTTTATTGTATCACATTAGCGCTGTTATCTCGGAAGTGAGGGCTTTCAATTGAATCATTTTTTTATCAGTGACCCAGAAAATTTAAAGAAATAATATTCTATTCCCCCATAACATAAACAGTTTTTCCTTAACTGTCAATCAGTGAGATTCTCAAGTAAATCTCACATCCCTCTTCATTTAAATATAATATTTTTGCTCCTGTAAGTCAATAGGTTCCTCTGTCCCCAGCACACCATTCAACATCTCAAATGACACACGTTTCAAAAGTGTGTGCATCGAAATATTTGATAAAATATTCAACTTAATGAACCGTACCAACATATACATTCTTTGAGGGGTGAGAGGGAACTCAGTTCATGATATGGATACATACAAAAAAATGTTCTGAAAAAATTAAAGGCCACATTGAAACAAAATCGATAGTTTCCAAGCTCACGGATAAACAGATGAAAACGAGACCTTCGTTTTAGTACAAATTTTGAAATAAAATCTTGTAAACAATAGTAAAGACATCTTTGAAATCTACTCGAGAGTTTTTATAATTTTTAACAG
>BOPP01000211.1:311291-326324 GCA_017312745.1 Gryllus bimaculatus
CTACAATCTAAATGGTAGAATATACACTTAAATGTCGTTAGTTTAAAATTAACATTACTTTTCCTTTATAATTATATATATTATATATATATAGATATATATATATATATATATTGACTTTCGCACGAGTATCACAGAAACGACACTCCGATTTGATTGATTGATTATTTACGGTTCAGTATATGTGACAAGCAAATGGACGTCCCAACGCCTGACTGGCTTTCTCGGTGCGATGTCGCCCCACTTAACAAGTGCATATTTTAATTTTAAAAAGAATATTTGTTTTCCGTCTTGTCCAGAAATTTTCAATACCGCCGTGCTACTAAACCTATTTCCTTTTCCGCTTCAGCAGTTTTCTGGCTTATCAGTGCACTATTTGCTTGGAAAATAGTCTGGAAATAGAAGCGCGTGTTTTGCCAGTAGCATTATTGCCTCACTTTCAAACATTCTTATTAATAATCCGCATAACCTTATTTGAAATGCGCATTTAAAAAATAACTCTTACAAAGAGTTACTCCTAAATATGGAAACAAAAGCAAAGAATCCCCAGTATGCAGAGACACAGAAGCCCTTCGAAAGAAATATGAGCGAAGGTTCGGAACAAAATTAGTATACTCGATATTTTGTTTCTTGAGCCCGCCAATGCTGTGGACGACAAATCACGATTAAATGAAGTGCTTGTTCCGTTAAGGCTGTAGGTTGTGCGCTCCCGCTGTAACCTGAGTTCCGGGTTACGACCAACTCCTTGGCTTTCGCGTTCTCGTTCAGGAATCTCCCGAGCGAGGCATTGCGTCCCAAGATAAAACAATCGCCGACTGGTGACCCGACGTATGTGTTAGTGTAGATAAAATTACTTAAATACATGCTTAATAACTAATAATTTAATGGCAAAGTAAGTATATTTATAGCATATATTAATGATATTTGGTTTAGGGAATTGAAATCAAAAAAATTACGACTTATTGCGGACGACTATAATAATATATTGGGAAATTAAGGACAGAAGTGATAAATATTGCAGACTGAATGTTGATAGGCTAGAATCGTGGGTTTTCACCAAATGAAATGAAAGTGAAATCAAATCAAATCCAAATCCCAGCAAATGCCAGATTCGTCATTTCTAGAAAGATGACACCAACATATATATTGAGAAATGCAGCTGGCATCCACATCATCAAATGTTTAAATTATCTTGTAAAGGTATTGCCAAGAGAAAAACTCTTAATTCAAATATTTCCGTGCGTTAAAGTAGTAAAATATTTTGGGAATTGCATTAAATGAGGATCTGAGTTGGACAGAACCAACAGTAAATTATGGTATTGAAAAAGGCGTTGCCACGACATTAAACAGTTGCTTACGAATGGAAGTGGAAAATTATTGGAATTCGGCTTCCACATCTTCTAGTATGCCGATATTGGAATATGGATCCATTATGTTGGGACCCATATCGTTTTAGGGCAAAATAAAATCTCTCGAATAAGGTACCAAAAAATATTGGCCCGCAAATTTGTTAAGAGGAACGTTTATAATTTGAATTTATATCTTCGCCGGATGCATTAAATGAGGATTTCTGATTGGACAGAAACACGTAAAATTATGTATTTTGAAAAAAAAAGGCGGTTTGCACGGACATTAACAAGTGCTTTACGAAATGGGAAGTGGGAAAATTATTGAATTCGGCCTTCCCAAACATCCTTCTAGTATGGGCCGATAATTTGGAATATGGAATCCATATGTTGGGGACCCATATCGTTTTAGGGCAAATAAAAAAAATCTCTTCGAATAAGGCTACAAAAAAATATTGCCGCCAAAAAATTTGTTAAAGAGGGGACCCGTTTTATTAATTTTGAATTTTTTTATAATCTCGAGGGAAAAAAAAACCTTATTGGGAAAAAAAAAAAAAACGCAAGAGAGAAATAGGCGTCTTTGGAGCGATTTATTTCAAAATTTAAATAAACGAGGGTGATTGTCGATGTGGGAAAAGTTATCTCTCTCGACGCCTGACTGGCTCTCGGTGCGATGTCGCCCCACTTACAAGTGCATATTTAATTTTAAAAGAATATTTGTTTTCCGTCTTGTCCAGAATTTTCAATACCGCCGTGCTACTAAACCATTTCCTTTTCCGCGTCAGCAGTTTTCCGGCTTATCCAGTGCACTTTTGCATTGGAAAATAGTCCGGGAAAATAGAAGCGCGTGTTTTGCCAGTAGCATTATTGCCTCACTTCAACATTTTCTTATTAATTAATCCGCATAACCTTATTTGAAATGGATTAAAAAATAACTCTTACAAAGTACTCTAAAATATGGAAACAAAAGCAAGAGAAATCCCCAGTATGAGAGACACAGAGAGCCCTTCGAAAGAAATGTGAGCGAAGGTTCAGAACAAAATTAGTATACTCCGATGATTTTGTTTCTGAGCCCGCCAATTGCTGTGGACGACAATCACGTAAATGAAGTGCTTGTTCCGTTAGCTGTAGGTGTGCGCTCCCGCTGTAACCTGAGTTCCGGTTACGACCAACTCATTGGCTTTCGGTCTCGTTCAGGAATCTCCCGAGCGAGGCATTGGTCAAGATAAAACAATCGCCGACTGGTGACCCGACGTATGTGTTAGTGTAGATAAATTACTTAATACATCTAATAACTAATAATTTAATGCAAAATAAGTATATTTATAGCATATATTAATGATATTTGGTAGGGAATTGAATAAAAAAATACGACTTATTGCAGACGACTATATAATATATTGGGAAATTAAGGACAGAAGTGATAAATATTGCAGACTGATTTTGATAGGCTAGAATCGTGGGTTTTCACAAATGAAATGAAATGAAATCAAATCAAATCAAATCCCAGCAAATGCAGATTCGTGCATTCTAGAAAGATGACATCACATATATATTGAGAAATGCGCTGGCATCCACATCATCAAATGTTTAATTATCTGTAGGTATTGCCAAGAGAAAAACTCTTAATTCAAATATTTCCGTGCGTTAAATGTAGTAAATATTTGGGAATTGCATTAAATGAGGATCTGAGTTGGACAGAACACGTAAATTATGTATTGAAAAAGGCGTGCACGACATTAAACAGTGCTTACGAATGGAAGTGGAAAATTATTGGAATTCGGCTCCACATCTCTAGTATGGCCGATATTGGAATATGGATCCATATGTTGGGACCCATATCGTTTAGGGCAAATAAAATCTCTCGAATAAGTACAAAAATATGCCGCAAAATTTGTAAGGAGAGGACGTTATAATTTTGAATTTATGTCTCGAGAACCTATGGAAAAACGCAGAGAGAAATAGCGTCTTTGAGCGATATTCAAATAAATACGAGGTGATTGTCCGTGTGGGAAAGTGCGGGCAAGATTATCACAACCAACATACATCGCGCGAAAGGATCATGGTTCTAAAATTCGGCAGAGAAAACAGAGAACATATGTAGGTAAATTCTCTTTTGTAAGCAGAACAAACAACGAATTGCCTGCAACAGTGCTGGAGAGTTTCCTTCAGAATATCAAACATTTTAAAATTATATTAAATAAGTTGTATTTTTTTAGAATATGTTATATTATTTTTTTCAATTATTATTGTTATTTTATATTACGTCAACTTTAACATGAAATGTTTAATAAACTGATCTTGTAAAATTGCGTTAAGTAATATATAAATATTGTAATGTTCGTTTGATTGTTCGTGTTGTGTATTTGTAGTAACTACTTAGTAAACGCTACCACCGGAGGTATTCCATGTATTCCTAAGTAGCAAAATAAATGTTCTATTCTGTTCTATAATGGGAGCGTGTAGGGTACGGAAGGAAAAATCGCATGCGTAAGTATCTGCTCGGGCATTCCCCTAATATTGATCAGAGAATCCATGGACCTACCGATCAGAGCACCCAGCAGCTAGATATCTCCTTCAGACAGTTGACGAATTCGGCCTAGCCAGAAACGAAAATCGGTCACTAGTGTCCAATGTGGAAAATCTGTCCCTGTCTCTAACCCTATTACTTTCCGGTTAGTGACCGGCCTAAGTGACTCGGGGCATCGATTGATGTTACTACAGTGCCTCTGGCCGGGTTCTAAGGTTCGAGTCCCGACGATGTCGGGATTTTCAACTCTGGCCACATAGCTACGCCAAGTTCACCTGCAGTACCGAGGAAAATTCTTGCCGGCTGCTCTGATCAGTTATTTTCCGAGATTTCTCCGGTCAGCACAGCGGCGGCAGTACACCAGCAATTGGGTCGCGGACCGCACTTGCCATTTCCTTCCTCTTCCTTGTCATATCCTCACCCTTTACTTACACACACTTACACTTACATGCCCTACATAAACACACACACGTCGAGAGACCGGTTGAAATCTTGGACCTTGTCCCGGCTGGGGTGATGTCCCGCTGGCAGGAGATACCTAGTTGAGGACAACCACACTGGCCGACGGTGGGTTGGCACCTAATCTCATCACCCAACAGAGGAGGTTTACCACCACCTCCCGAGGAAAAACATGCACTACACTTTCGGCAGTTGACGCGCCCGGGAACACTAATCGATCGATCAATCACATCCGGCACAAGGACGCTGTGGCGGCAACCAGAATGGTGTGCACTCACCGCGAGGCAGCAGAGAGCGACGACAACGGCGGCGAGAAGGCAGACGGTGCGCATGCAAACCATGGCGGAAAATGCTGGTGTCGCACTGCATCTCGTCTTTTATGTCCTAGCAGCGCGCCCACGCGAACGCCACACCGAGTTCCTGGCCCCTTCCCAGCTGCACGCCGCCTCGCCAGATTGCTCACGTTATTTCCTTGTAGGCACTCAAATCGGGGCTCGCTATTGTTCCGATAATCAAGCGTGTTAAATAGAATATCGTAGAGCCGCAGCCATCGGTGCATTCTGGTGGCAATGGCAGTTCCATGGGAGGCGTACGTCCGACGGTTGACGGCATTTCCATGGCCTACGTCCGACGGTTGACGGCATTTCCATGGCCTACGTCCGAGTGTTGACGGCATTTGCGAGGCCGCTAGACCGGGAGGGGTGGCTCAGGGTGACAACTGATGTCACTACGGTGCCTCTGACAGGGAAGTCAAGGGTTCTAGTCCCGACGATGGCAGGGTTTTAGACTCTCGCTGATGTAGCTAGGACGAGCTCTGCCGCTGTCTAAGTGAGAATTCTAGTCACCGGCTTCTCCAATCGGTTGTTTTCTGTGTTTTCTCCGATCAACATCAGGTGAATGCCGGAGATGTATCGTACCAAACGGGCAACGGACCTCGAACGATCTTTCTTTCCCGTTATTTACACACATACTAGCATGCACTACACTGCCACACATGCCGGGGGTGCTTTCGAGAGCATAAAGCTCAGCTGGAGCGGTGCCCGCTGCTGGGAGGTATCTGATTGGTCTCTTTTCTCTTTCTCTTCTCTCCTCTATTCTCTTTCTCACCTCTTTCTCTCCTCTCTTTCTCATCTATTTCTCTCCTCTCTTTCTCACCTTTTTCTCTCCTCTCTTTCTCTCCTCTCTTTCTCTCCTCTCTTTCTCTCCTCTCTTTCTCTCCTCTCTTCTTTCTTCTCCGCGTGTCCCTTTCGTCGCCCATCCTTCCGCCAGCAGTGGCAGCGGCGGAATCAGGAAGTAGATTTGCGCAGGGATTTCGTCACAATAAATTAGAGCTAAGAGACGCTACTTGCAAACGTCTATTCCAAACCTCATTCTCCACCATCAGCCATAAACTCCAAGGCTATAAAACAACCTCTTCAAGGAAATCTTTATTCTTTCTCCTTCGGCTTGCTCTCTAACCGTCACGCTCTGAACAGAGCCTTCCAGTGGAAGCCTCACGCGCTTTCCAAATCAAGGAAATTGTAACCCAAAATTGGTCGATTAGTTAAATGTCGATTTGTTTTCCGCACCCATGGAGTTTTAAAAATTCGTCTCTGGAGAAACTTTTGCGCCCCATTGCCAGCAGAAGCTGTCTGAGTCTTCACAGCCTTCGGATAAATACCCGACTCCACAAACGCAAGGATTGATCAGGATTGTGTGGTTGGCTGTGATGTTTTACGTTTGTTCATTTCCACCCTCCGCTTTAAATACTTGATATTTTATCATCAGACCGCCAAAGGTGGCTCAGGGCACAACTGATGTCAGTACAGTGACTCTGAGCGGAGGGTCCTAAGGTTCCAGTCCCGTCGGTGTCAGAATTTTCGACAGTAACTTGTCAGCTACGTCGAATTCAGCCGCAGACTGGTGGAGAATTTTAAGAGTCCGGCTGCTCTGGTCTGTAGTTTTCCGTTTTTCCTCCATTAACACCAAACGATAATCGGGCAAACGAATGGGATCCTTATCACTGCATTCCTATCACTCTTCCTAAATTGAAATATCTTCGGAATCAGCTGAGGGAATCATATTATACGTTAAGGTACTTGTAATTTTATCTTAATAGGAATCAATATTTTTTCTTGATTAACTAAATTTGATTTTAAAAAAGGTGTAATGTTTTAATGAGTAGTACGAATCAGTTGCAAATACCCTTGCGAATAAATTTCTGCTGCACCTGACTAGTTTAACACACTTTCACCCACTGAGAGCTTCAAAGAATAAGAGCGTCAGAGTGTAGCATATTCTTGCAAAGACAGGGGATGTTTTAAAAGTGGAGCATTAGGAGAGAGATATTTATAACACAGGTACAAACAAAAATCGTTGTCAGCCCCAAAGACTACACACATGATTCTCGACTTCGACGCTGAATCCTAATCTGAAGTCAGAATTGCACTGGCTTCCTCTTATTTTTTAAATCGAAAAACCGCCGTGAAATTATAGTTTGTAAATTTTATGATATTGTAAAGTTTGTGCCAACATGTATCAGTCAATCATGTGTCATTCAAGCTCGCTGAAGAAATAGTATTATCCAGCAAAGTTCAGATGAAATTTAACTGATAAAAACTCAAATTCAAAAAGTACATTTGTCTTTTTAAAGATGCAGATTTAATTGTTGAAAAACGTATGTAATCTTCCTTCATAGTGATGTTTTGCTGCATCAGAAAGACAGAATCAAAACTGCGATTTCGGTGTTTTGGGTGCCCCTTTTTACAGAGTTATTTTTTGTAAATTGCACGATTAATTTACATTTTCTATGACTAATTGCAGTTCATTTTTACTCACACCAAATACTCGAGACATTCTCCCTTATCAATGAAATGGTGTATACTTATGAACATCATACCTATTCATGGATTAAATTCTTTGTATTTATTTTTGTTTTAACATGATTAATGAATACCCAATGTACTAAATACAATATATAATATTGTATATCAACAATATATATTTGTAAATATCAACAATATATATTTATGAACATTTGCAGTAAGATTACCGAGCTACACATGTGTGGATTTTATTAAACTTTATTAAAATTTGAATGTTTTAAGGCGGGAATGAAAACACAATCCATTACAACAAACTCATTTTTATTTCTCTATTGTTACTCAGAAAATACATGGTGACTTCATGGAAGTGCTATATCATGAATAGGATTATTGACAATTATCAAAACTACATTCTTGGAAAATACCAACCAGAATTGCTGTTTCAGCTAACCGAAAAGACCGCCGAATATCTGTAACAAATTAATGTCATACTTAGTAAACATTACAATTAATACAATTAATCATTCCAAAATCATCCTCAAATTATTCCGAAAAGTCTATATGTGAATTGAAAGATTATATCAACACATATCACGTTTTCAGACACTCATTTTTTAAGAAACATTTGAACTAATCATTTACCATATTATGGACAAATGAGTTTTGAAGGGGAAGAAGTTAACACGTTAAAATCTAGTGCTGAAGAATGTTGAAAAAACATCGAAGTTACTTTTTTATTCGATAGACAAGAAACGCCAAGTGAATTGCCATAGTCAAATAAGTTAGAAGGAGTCTAATTGAAAAGAAAATATCGTTTGTTGACTTAACATACTAGTTATGGAGGTAATTCAAGATTCTAGAAAGATAAGGCTCGTAGGCTACGCGTCAATATCACACGATTATAACATCTCGTCTCCTTTCTTTGGAGCATTTTGTTCAACTACAATAACGCATTTTTTTCGTATTGCTGGCCTCGATAAAAAAATTTCTACTGCATTTTCGATCTTGATACTTCAGTCATCACTTGAAAAACGCAAACAATGTACCTCTAAATTACGAAAAAAACTACTTGTTTTCTTTGTGTTAAAATATTTTTAAAAGTGTACTGTGAATGATTTAAACACATAATATTGATAAATTGATTGTATTAAGAAAGAAATCCTTAGCTTCAATATTGAAGGTGTAGAGCAGGTTTCAAGAACATTGAACTTTGTCACCAAATCTCAAACTTACGCAAAAACTTCTATGTTTTCAAAAACGTGAATATAAAGTGGTTTAAAGATCTTAAAGTTATTAATAAGTTGCATTAACAAATAAATACCAGCTTTGATACAAAAAGTGTGGGATAGACTAGAAAAAATGAACTTCAGCAATTTTCAAAATTCCAGATGTTTAGAACTTTTGTCATTTAGCTCTGAGACAAACATAGTTCTGAGTAAACGGTTTTAAAAAATAAGATCCGTGTTCGAAAACATGCTATTTACATATAGTTTTAAATTGTGGCAATTTCGTTTGATATTATTTTAAATTGTTACAATTACGCGAAAAATACTCTTAATATTAATGATTGGTAACATCATTCAAAGATGTAATGTTAAATAAGAGATTTCAATAACCCAACTATCTTTTTTTAAATGTTTTGTTGGAGAGGTTGACCTATGCCGACTTTATAAAAAAATAGCATTTTTGTGCAAAAAAGAAAAAGTTGGAGCAAATATTGAGCCACATTCGATAATGTCGTTGCGGCTTTTTGTAAAGAACCCACAAAAATAAAAATATATTTCAGATTCAATGGGCTGCAATATCAACTACATCGATTGGAGAACATTTACTTCAGTGAAAATTCGTCATGCAAAATTAGGGGCTAGTTTTGTTCACAGGTTTTGTTCCCAGATCGGACGAATGGACAGAGTTGTTTAAATGAAAACAAGTTTTCCGTATCAAGACAGCACTTCACGTATTTCCGACAAAATCTGAACATATATTGTTGCATTACATATATTCTCTAAAACTATTAAGTATAACAGAGAGTTAAAGTGTTCTTTAAAATAATAAACAACCTGAACTCTATTTCCGCTCTTTGATATATGTAATGAAACCTTAAGCGACATTGTATAGAGCAGAAACACACACAATTCTTAACTTATTTTCTATCAAACATTTAAGTGGTAAGTAACGGTTCTAATCATTAAACTGCGCAACTTCACTATAAGTAGAAGCGTTTCAATAACTCATGTTTTGTCCGCAATCTTCGAATGCACTTAGAGCGAAAAACACTCGTTTACAATAACCTAGATTTTTCCGTTGAGATTTACTTCATTGTGATATTTTTAGTTCCTCGCCCTTAGTTTGTAAGAAGAGAACGTATTGAAATCGTGCGCAGGGAAAATGCAAATTTTCGGCAGGTGCTTATTACCGGGCCCTGATAACAAAAAAGTGGCTAAAACAGGTTCCAAAATATTATTACAAAATTACCTCCTCTAACAGGTTGTCCTTGATACCCAAAAATCAGTTGGCAGGAGAACGTCTGTCAGTCCGTCTGACTTCCCATGTGCGGTCAACGCTAGCGTCTAAACTTGTTGGTGGTTGAGAACACTTTTGCAGGTTCATGTAGCAGAATTACATTGCGGAACAGTCACAAATTATGAGAGAAAGTACGTGCTGTTGTAGAGCCACTAGTTAACTCTCCCAAAGACAGTCTGCTTCTGCACAGTGAAGCAACCTCCTGGAATACTTACTTTCTTCAAGGCGTCGGACCCCCTCTGCAAGTATTTGGCGGTTTGGTTGTTCCAGATGTTAGTGTAATTCGATGAGATGTTTACCGCGATCTTGTACTCGTTGTTCAAGATGTTGGGCAGGGCGGACGCGTTATTGGTGAATGCTCTCCACGCGTCATTCAAGTTCTTCATATTTTGTCTGGTGGCATTCCCGAGGGCTTCCTGGGGGAAAAAGTTTAAGAATAATACGTTGTACCAAACTTATTTATGTTTGACGTTTGTGAGTCATGTTAATGCTGGCAGTGGTTTCCTAACGAGAGGCATCAGCTGCAGCTTTTCCATGACGTAATCTACACTTGCTGCCACCAACTGGATAGAACAAATAAAGATAGACGGTTGTAACAACTGAGCGTTTCTGCCACGCACTTATGACCAGCAATATCACAATATCACGCAATTACAAATATTCTAATACTGTACATACAAGAATGGCAAATATCAAAGGAGAGCAGAGGACTGAAATTAGGGTGCTTTAGAAAAACCCAAGAAATATCATGCTGCGTGAATGCGAGAATAAAAGGAAAGCAAGACAACGCTGTCTCAGACAAAATACAATTGTCAAATATGAAGAAAAACATGTACATTTTGTCATTTTTAGTTGTTTTGTCTGTAAATTTTTTTAAAAAAATAGTAAACATGATAGTTTTTTATGTTTTTCAGTTCATGACTCAACGTATGGCTACGCCCCTTCTCTGGCAAAATTGCACGATTCCCCCAGAAGACCAGAGTTTCAAGTGATGACGGAAAGAATAACCAGTCGGCGAGATTTAGTGAGGGACAAGAACGCATACTAGACACCAAATACCTGACATTGCACCCTCGTAATCGATATTGTGCTTGCAATTTAACTTATGTAGAGTGCCGAATAAATACTTAGTGTGGGCGTAACCAATAGGGAAGAAAATTAGATCGTATGATAGAGGAGATCATACGTGGCAAAGGCTATGCAGTGCTTGACGTAGAATAGTTTCTTTACTACCACTCCAGAATGTGTACATTTCTGCCCGTTATCGTATGCAGTAATGGTGATTTCACAAGCCGTGTAAGAATATTATTCTGACACGGCAGTCGGCCAATTACATTTGTCTTAGTTGATTATACATGGCAGAGGGTTCTCACAGTCGCCTACAGAGGGCAACAGCTCTGCGTTATCAGCCGCGTCATACGACAGGTGAACCACGAAAGGGTCAGAGATTGAAGTTTTCGAGGGTCACAATATTGTTATTGTCGCAGAACATTAAGTATTTTGTGGCCGTTTTGTAAGGTTAAGACGCCCATTTAGTATTTTTAAAACATCAATCTCAAAGTCGTAGAGAAAGTATAGACTTTTACTCCCATTGAATAGCTATTATTCACTCGTAGATATTCCGGCATTCACTCCTACGTCGCTGGAGTCGTGAGCATCAACTCGTGAAAAAATAGCTATCATTCTACTCTCGTTGAAGAATACACTATTCTAATCGTGAAAAAAACATCACTAACACTACTAAAAGACGTCTTTATTCCTCGCTAGTTGGGATCATGACAACATACGGTTCAGAAGTTGGGGAGGTTGACAAAAAGACAAGAGGGAAGATGCTGGCCTTTGAAATAGACTTCTGACGTAGAAGTTGCTGTTATAGCAGACGTGACAGAATAAGGAACGACGACATAAGAAAGAAAATGGATGTAAAGAAATGTATCCTCGACGAAATAGAGGAAAAAACAAATCTTCTGGTACGGTCATCGGTCATGTTATGCGAATGTCAGACGAAAGATGACCAAAACGAGTCCTGCAATGGGTACCGAGAGAAAGGCAGACAAGAGGAAGACCCAGACGTGCATGGCAGCAGGGAGTGCAAGAAGCTATAACGGCAAGAGAAATGCAAGATGACCTATAGTCAAATAGAGACGCACGGCGACAGATGTGGAGCAACCGTGTATATATATATATATATATATATATATATATATATCTCGTTGCCAAAAGTTATATGGGTGTTGTAGCGGATCTGATTGCCACCACGTTCTATATGGGAGTCTTGTAGGGCCCCTGGTTTTACCACGTTATTATGGGAGTTGTAGGGCCCTGGGTTGCCAGCACGTTATATGGGAGTTGTAGGGCCCTGGTTGCCACCACGTTTCTATATGGGAGTTGTAGGGCCTGGTTGCGCAGCACGTTATATGGGAGTTGTAGGGCCCTGCGTTGCCACCCACGTTATTATGGGTGTTGTAGGATCTGGGTTGGCACACGTGATATGGGAGTTGTAGGGTCCTGGTTGCCAGCACGTTATCTTTGGGAGCTGTAGGGATCTGGTTGGCCCCACGTTATATGGGAGTTTGTGGGCCCTGGTTGCCAGCACGTTATATGGGAGTTGTTAGGGCGCTCGTTGCCACCACGTTATACTGGGTGTTGTAGGGGATCCTGGTTGCCATCACGTGTGATCTGGGAGTTGTAGGTCCTGGTTTGCCAGCCTACGTTATTTGGGAGCTGTAGGATCTGGTTGCCACTACGTTATATGGGGTGTTGTAGGTTCCTGTCTGGCCTACACGGCGTTCGCTAGGTCCGCGGGGCTCTCCTGCTTTAACAGGGAGCTAATCTGTCCGGTGTTCTGTGGGAGACGCGGAACGGAGTGGCGCTTTCCCACTCTGTCAGCCGGTGAGATGCTGGGCCGATCGAGCCGCAACTAGCGGCGAGCGGTTGAAACTGACCAGTGGCTGCCGTGGGCGCTGGAGAGGTGGGCGGCGACGCCGACTGCTGCAGTGGCCCTGTGCACCTACTGTTCTAGGGCGGCGCGTCGTCCTTGAATCACTATATATATATATATATATATATATAATATTATATATATAATATATATATATATAGTTCTAGTAGTATTCTGCAACAAGGAGTAGAATGAAGCTATTTTTTCGCGAGTTGATGCTCAGCGACTCCAGCGACGTAAGGCGTGAATGCGGGAGATATCTACGAGTGAATAATAGCTTTTCATTGGGCGTAAAAAGCTATACTTTCTCTACGACTTTGGAAGATTGATGTTTAAAAATACTAAATAGGCGTCTTAACCTTACAAAACAGCTACAGAATAACTTAATGTGTCTGCGACAGATAACAATATTGTGACCCTCGAAAACTTCAATCTCTGACCTTTCGTGGTTCACCTGTGTACTGAGCGGCTGATAACGCAGAGCTGTTGCCTCTGTAGGCGACTGTGAGAACCCCTGCGATGTATAATCAACTAAGACAAATGTAATTGGCCGACTGCGTGTCAGAATAATATTCTTAACACGCGGCTTGTGAAATCACGCATTACTGCATACGATAACGGGCAGAAGATGTACACATTCTGGAGTGGTAGTAAAAGAAACTATTCTACCGTCAAGCACTGCATAGCCTTTGCCACGTATATCTGCCTCTATCATAGCGATCTAGATTCTTGCCCTATTGGTTACCCAAACTAAGTATTTATTGGCACTCTACATAAAGTTAAATTGCAAAGCACAATATCGGATTACGAGGGTGAATTCAGGTTATTTGGTGTCTAGTATGCGTTCTTGTCGCCTCACTAATCTCGCCGACTGGTTATTCTTTCCGTCATCTACTTGAAAACTCTGGTCTTCTGGGGGAATCGTGCCAATTTTGCCAGAGAAGGGGCGTAGCCATACGTTGAGTATGAACTGAAAAACATAAACAACATCATGTTACTATTTTTTTAAAAAAATTTTCAGACAAACAATAAAAATGACAAAATTGTACATGTTTTTCTTCAATATTTGACAAATGGTTTTTGTCTGAGAACAGCGTCTGTCTTGCTTTCCTTTTTTGATTCTCGCATTCACGCGGCATGATATTTCTTTGGGTTTTTTTCTAAAAGCACCCTAATTTCAGTCCGTCTGTCTCCTTTGATATTTGCGCGATTCTTGTATGTAACAGTATTAGAAATATTTGTATATGTGCGTGATAGTTGTGATATTGCTGGTCATAAGTGCGTGGCAGAAACGCTCAGTTGTTCCAACCGTCTATCCTTTATCTTGTTCTTCCAGTTGGTGGCAGCAAGTGTAGATTACGTCATTGGAAACGCTGCAGCCTGGATTCTCTCGTTAGGAAACCACTGCCAGCATTAACATGACTCTCACAAACGTCAAACCATAATAAGTTTGGTAAAGACGTATTATTCTAAACTTTTTCCCCGCAGGAAGCCCTCGGGAATGCCTACCAGACAAAATATGAAGAACTTGAATAAGCGCGTGGAGAGCATTCACCAATAAGCGTCCGCCCTGCCCAACATCTTGAACAACGAGTTAAAGACTGCGGTAAACAATCTCATCGAATTACACTAAACATCTGGAACAACCTAGAACGGCCAAATAAAACTTGGCCAAAGAGGGGGGGGGGTTCCCCCCCGAACAAACGGCCCTTTTGGAAAAGAAAAAAAGTAAGTATTACCAGGAGGTTGCTTCACTGTGGCAGAAGCAGACTGTCTTTGGGCGAGTTAACTAGTGGCGCTACACAGCACGTACTTTCTCTCATAAATTTGTGACTGTTCCGCAATGTAATTCTGTAACAATGAACCTGCAAAAGTGTTCTCAACACCAACAAAGTTTAGGACGATCTAGTCGTTGACCGCACATGGGAAGTCAGACGGATGCACCAGACGTTCTCTGCCAACTGATTTTTGGTATCAAGGACAACTCGTTAGAGGAGGTATTTTGTATAATATTTTGGAACTGTTTTAGCCACTTTTTTGTTATAGGGGCCGGTAATAAGCCACTGCCTGAAAATTTGCAGTTTCCCTGCGCGAACGATTTCAATACGTTCTCTTCTTACGCAACTAAGGGCGAGGAACTAAAAATTATCAAATGAAGCTAATCTTTCAACGGAAAAATCTAGGTTTATTGTAAACGAGTGTTTTTCGCTCTAAGTGGCATTTCGAAGATTGCGGACAAAACATGAGTTATTGAACACGCTTTCTACTTATAGTGAAGTTGCGTCAGTTTTAATGATTAGAACCGTTAACTTACGCACTTAAATGTTTGATAGAAAATTAGTTAAGAATTGTGGGTGTGTTTCTGCTCTATACAATGTCGCTTAAGGCTTTTCATTACATATATAGAGCGAGAAATAGAGGGTTAGGAGA
>BOPP01000211.1:334349-357639 GCA_017312745.1 Gryllus bimaculatus
CAGCGTTGAGATCGTTCTAGCCAGTATTTTCTCGTTGTCTTGCGGCAAGTCTAGCTTTCGACGCTTGGTGTTTTTGACACTAATACAATATTATACTTGTATATCTGGTTCGAATTCAGTAGCTGACACTCGGTCGGCCTGCTCTTGCGTGTCCGTGTTTTCCGTCAACAGGCGAACGCAGCAGCTATCTAGCAATATATTACACGATTATTTCCCTTCATCTTCCATCGCGCGTTACCTACACAGACTACACGTACTTTCACAATTTCAGAACGTCGCTCGCTATCGAGATACCGAGAGGAATCCCGCAATCCTAACATGTCGGTTCGCGCCGTATCTCATCATTGGGGGGGGCACTCACGTCTAAATCAATCCCTTGCGAAGGATAATACCCCTAGCACGTTAACTCATCAAATATCATCGATTTAAACCAAACAGTGGCTGAACTGGGAGTGGCTGTCTCGAGTCGAAATCGACAGCTCAGACCCCGATCCCTAGCACCGCGGTCCGAGTTGTGCGTGAGACATCTCAGCCGGGACAGAGCGGAGGCTGAGCGATCTGTTCAGCAGCTCGCGAGGAGGGGGGTCGTGAAGTATGCTCTTCTACTCTTCAAGCCTCATTTCTCAGGCGCGACGCAGTTCCGTACAAACGAGCACGCCACGCCGATTCTTCCTTCCTCTTCTTTCCATCCGCTCACCCCTTACATCCTACACACGAGCCACAGTCGGAGCCATGAGTGGCCCTCTGTGAAGACCTCCGGTGTGAAAATCTGGCAGCGACGTGCTATGCGGCACCGGATTAGCCTCCGCGAAGTGAAGATCCACCGCCACATCAGTTCTGCACTTACGGACTATATCTTAAATGTTATCTCTCCCGGACACTAATAATTCTTTATGTTGGAATATACACTTTGGTGTAACATAATGTTACACTATACATTAAATTCATCGAAATTTCTTTATCTAGTTTCGACCTGTTCGCTGCCTACAGAAGATCAGCTTTTGACCAAAATTTTATTCCATTAAGATTGCCACCTTTCTAGTCATTAGCAAAACTATTGCTTGTACTGGTATAGTACTATGAGATGACCTATTCATTGATGATGATAAGGTAAAGGACAATCACAGTCACAAACCATGCCCGAGTGGATCAAACTCGCATCCTTCGTCCCCAGGATCGCTCTGCGTAACTGCTCTTAGCGATCTCAATTCAATTTTTTGTCAATGCGACCAGCCAAAACCAATGCATTTCTGTGCATCCAAATCCCAAAACCTTCTCCTTTTGTTCAGTATCTGCAACACAATGTATTAGTTCGTGTTTGCCGTGGATGTTGGAACGAGTTAACTTTCTATATCCGACTGGTCATGCTCTCTAACGATTTCTTACATATCTATATTTCCCCAGTTTCCAAGCATACTATTATATTATGTGTTAATCTGCTATATTTGGGCATCGTTTTAAGAACTTCGTTTTCGACATTTTCCTTGTTCTAAATGGCACATGAACACGACCAAAATTTCTTGTCCCACGTCCAAGTTTTTTCCGATCGTAATAGTGATTTCGATTGTGAGAAAGAAAATCCTGAATAATCTTGAATTCCTTCAATGTTCGCATAATTTTAAAATTTTCACTTTAAAAATTAGAAGTCGACCGAAATGAGACCTGCACCACTTTTTAACACTTCTTAACATTAGGAGGATAATGTTTATTTTTAAAAAATTAGAGCATTTTTATTACTATCTTCACTCTCTGTAGAATCACCAAAAAAAAATCTGTTTCAACTCGCAGGTCCCGAGTTCGGGCAGATCGAACGGGTGGAAGAGGGGCTCAGAGCACCAACTTAATTGTCACTGCAGCTCTGACGCGGCGTGTCTCACCTCTGCAGTTGAGTTTTGCGACACCGTTTGTTCAGCGGGCCGATTTCGTCGCTGTCTGGAGGAACTTCTGCAGCAGCGGTAGTGTTTCCTGTTCCTCTTGAATCAACACCAGGCGAATGCCCGAGCAGTACCCTTTACAAAAGGAGCCCAACCGATTTTCGGCTTCCTTGTGTTTCCCATTTCCCCCCACCCCGACCACACACTAAGAGCCTGCCCGACTGGGCGTGCGCGCAGGGGAGATACCGCACTTAGTGGAGATACCATCCTGAAACTGTTTTCGCGTTGTAGGGCCTACTGTGAGGCGAGAAGTGTCTAGAAGTAGAGAGGAAGTACACGAGAGAAATCAAGGCGGCACAACTTTCTTCTAATTGAACCTGAGAACGAACTGAGTGGAAGGAGGCAAAGAGTGTATGACCAGGTGGAAGGACAAATGAAGAGTTTTTCAGAGGTGTGCCTCACATTTGTTTAAGTAAGTTCAGGCGGTCTGGGACTTTAGACACGAAGTCGGGGTGAACGTTACCCCTGCCTGTATTGGTGCAGGGTTTAAATGTGGAAAGAGTGGGGTAAAAGGAGTGATTGTTAGTATCAGGTCGGTAAAAATTCAAGTGGTTGGTTAAGACTAATGAAGGGGTCAATGCTGGGGATTATTACCAATGTGTGGTGATGTGGCACGGTTAGCAATTCCGTCCAACACCGCTATTGATTTTAGTGAGAAACGCTGTAAGATTGCTTTTAGATAGGGGCTGTCGTTATTATGGGCAACGAGGGAAAGGAGGCGGGGAGTTAATGCTGCACTTGCAAACTGGAGCAGGCATACGGAGGTTGTACGGCGCATTGTATGAATACTGTGACATGACAGTGGGATATGATCGAGCAGGTGTGTGGGTAAATGGTGCGAAAGGTTAAACATTGCCAAAACGTGTTCGACATTCTCGAGGAAAAGGTTGGTAAGAAGGGGTGAAAGGGTGCATTGGAAAAATGGTCAATTAAAAATGTTGTGCATGAAACAGCTGAGGTTGCAGTTCGAAACCGACATAGTGCGATCTATGTAGGGGGCAAAAAATGAGAATCTGGAGAAGGAAAATGTGTAGCAATGTGAAACCAATGGCACAAGAAAAGATGAGCATATGAAAGCCAAAATACGAAGGTCGGCTGATTAATTAAACTAATGGGACATGAAATGATGGTGAGCAAGGTGAGTAAAGTGCAGCGGAGGTAGGTTCCCAAGAGAACAGACACTAATAAGGTCACAAAGAAAGCCGGTAAAAAGGAGAAAAATGTGAAAAGTTACGGAGAAGAACGCCGGTGTGAGAACTGGAGTGAGCACCGACGCAAAAAAACCAACAATATGCAGCGAAAGTGGAGGAAATGAAATAAGAGTTTGGAGAGTAGTTGTCAAAGCTTGAAAGTTGCGGCATGATGTATTGGCGGTGCAGACCTGCTTCAGTGAGCTTAAAACCCAATGGGAGGAGTGAGAGTGCCGTTAGAATTGCAAGTCACCAAATCTGGGGAGGGAAGCCCAAGTAGCAGGAACATGTTATCGTGGTGGCTGTTTGCTTCGGTTCTTTCGTATCGTGGCGTCGTCGGGGGTGGGCGGCTGTGCCTGGGCTGCGTGCGTGTCGGTGCGGTCTGCCGGCCTGTGTGTCCGTGCGGCTGGCTGTCGGTGTGTAATCTAGTGGGTTAGGGGTTGATGAAGTGTACAAGATTACAGAGTTAACAGGAATTCGCATGGGTGTACAACAGTGATGTATGGTCTTAACGAATAAATGAGGGGAATATGGGGGCTGGCACATAGCGGCGCTATGGGGACGTAGTCCCTGGCGCCGCGAGCGAGTGATTGACACGGCAAAGCAAGCCACGTGATGGGAATGAGGGGGCAACGAGCGATGGGTGCCCGGCAAGGCGAGGTGCCGCAAGACAGGGGGTTCCGCCGAGGGCCCACGGCAGCGCCTTAAGCTCCGCCCCCAAACGAAGCACGTCGCCGGAGGCAGCAAGTCCAGCGCGGCAACGTGATGGTGAGAACTTCGCCGACACCTCAAATATGCAGCGCGCGGTCCGAAACACAGAGCGTGCTCGGTAGACGGGAGACGTCATGCAAAAGTCAGGCAGCAGCGGTAGGCGGGGAGAACCGGGAAACCAGAGGAGTAGGAATAGATGAATCCTACCTCCATGGAGAGAACAGACGAGCAGTCCACCGAGGCGCAGATATAATGTCTCCGTTGTGTGTTCCAACGTGAACACCTCGGACATCACTTAACATGCGACGGTCCATGAAGATGGCATTAGGTAAAAATAGAGGGAACAATGGCTTAATCAGCAAGAAAATTATGGGTGATAAAGGAAATGCTCGGGATTGATATGCTGGGGGGTGAAGGGCAATACAATGGTGTGAGGCTATTCGATGTGGCAATGAAAGAGAGGAGTGGAAAGCCGTCTGGCAAACAAAAGGTTCGGCGTCGGGTCATGGACAGAGAGGAGGCGTACGCGCCCGGTATACCACGCCGCCGAGGCTTAGCGGGTGCGCTGGCGGGCGCGGACGGCAAGCAGCGCAGCGATTGACACGACACAGCTTGGCAGTCATGGGAGGCATAGGCAAGTAATAATGGAAGGCGGTAGCACACAGGAGAAAGAGTGTACAGGAATGGCGTCATTGTATACTCCTGCCGGCTTCGGAGCGCGAAGTAAGGTTTAAGGCGCGGCGAAAACCGCGCGAAGGGGGCAGAAACGGGGAGGCCAGGGCCCGCGTACGTGTAAAGGGGCGAGAAAACCCAGTGCTCATTGAGGGGGAAAATCCCGCGGGCACGGTGTGGTGCAACAGAAGTCAAAAATGGGAGGGGCGAGACCGAAAAGTCGGCTGGTGACGGGCAATCGTGTCCGTCGGTGACAGGGAGACGGCTTAAACGGGCAGCCCTTCTCGCCAAAAGGGATATGCATGCGTCATCGCCCAGTGCGGGGCCCCGTGAACTGTGGAAAGGGGCGATTGGCATGTGGGGGACGTACAGGGAGCCTTGGGCGACAGTGAAAAACATGGTTGCAGAGGTGGTAATTAGTGTGTACGGAGAAGTGCGAAAAGACGCGCGGGGAAAGGACGGGGTGCGGAAGGGGGGAGGGGTCGGCGGGCTCCGTGGAATGCTGGGGGGAGAGGGGAGCGATAGGGCCAGGCGGGAAGAACATGAGCACGGTCAGGGGCAACTGTGAGATGGGCGAGTGACGAACAACGGCAGAAGTGGAAGCAAGAGGCGACAGGGTGGCGTGGGACGGCAGGTAACCAAAAGAAGCAGGTCAGCGGGGTTGTAACAAAAAAGCAGTAATATCCAAGAGCGTGAAGCAATGCGAACAGTCGGACAAGGACGATCGAGGGTTAACAAGTGGCGACATGCAAGGATGGGTAGCCCGCACGAAAAGTGGAAGCCCGAATGGTTGGCGGGAATGTCGGGGGGGGCATGACAGAAACAAACCCCGAAGATATGTGAACGTCGGGGGTGCACGAGGGCGAACCCACTCCAATGTGCAGACGACAGACAGGGGGGAAAGGACAAGGTAGGACCGGCAGCCACCCGGAGAGTAGGTATGCAGAGTGGGGGGAAAAAAAGACAAACCGTGCGGTGACCCTGGTCCGGCAACAGGTAACGGTGCAGCTGGGCCTGAGGATGTGAACGGTATAAGCGGCGGGGAGGCCGAAGAGAGTGGGATGAGTGCATCACGTACTGGGGAGGCAGAACGCCGCACCGGGTAGCTGGGGCGCAAAACGCGCCTGGATACAGGAGTCCAGGGAACCCTGCCGGTTAACTGGCAACCCCGGGCGAAAGGAACAATCATAGCCGTTTAATGGCAATATGCGTAGTGTAATACCACAAAGTAAAAAGTGGTCCAAACGATTTAAACAAGTAAAAAACACTTCCATAAAGGGGCGACGATCACAGCTAGTGCACCCCCCTGCGCGTAAATTCAAGCAACTAGCTTACTAACCGGACCAAAAACAATGGTGACTTCAAACTGGATACAGTTGAAAACCGGCCAATGAGCACGTGGCGACAAAAGCTGATACGGTAAAAGCAGCATGTGAAGGTCAAAGGGTGTGAAAAATTGAAAGTCAAGGGTTAACAACGTACAGAAACTGGAATAGGCACAGCACTCACGAGTATGCCATAGGAAACACATTAGGTCCAAAGTCAGGGAATGGAGTATTCAGGTTAACAACACGTGACACTAAACCAGAGTAAGCACAATGAGACACGGGGCACATGAGTGGGCCGAAGGGAAACACAGGAGGGCAAGAGTTAAAGGGAAAATGGATGCGCAGTGAAGCAACACAGTACTAAACGCAGAGGAACAAGAGCACGGGGGCACGGTACGATAGGGGTGAAAACACAGGGGAGCAATGTCAAGAAGAGTTAATGGGACGGGGGAACAGCATAGGTGTAACTGGACATGAAGGTGTGCAAATTGGTCATCGGGGCTCAGACGAGATATAAGTGTACAACACAAAAGACAAGTAGGTCACGGCGAAGGCAAGGCGCCCGCTGGCGGCGGGGCCGCGGAGTGCCACCCGGGACCAAGGTCGGCAGCGCCTTGGCAGAAGATCCTTACCTATTATATTGGCACTCCTCGGCAGACTTCCGAGCTCAAAATACACTATCCAAATGACACCCTTATTAGTCCCATTTAACATATTTATACTTCAATTCACCTACATGTCATGATTCGCAACTAGATGTCATATGAATGTGGCATTGACATGTTTATTTTTGATTCAATCATACGCATCTGTTTAGGACGACGTTTAAAGGAAGAGGAGCGCATTAGATTTGGCAAGTAAAAAAAAAAGAAGGTACACAAGGCAGGTCCTTAGTGAACCGAACCAACGTGAAACAAGAGAACTTCTACAGACAAAACGGCATTCGGTCTCCACCAGCAAATAATCGAACATGGTGGTCTACATACAGAATTAAGAGACTCAGATGGAGTGGAAAGCTCAGCAGCCTGAGCTGGGTACGCCACGAGCGACGCATCTTATCTGCGGTGTGTCACTCGATTTATTCTTAGCCTGACTCATCATATTTGTGAGTATAGACAACACTAAAATGTGAGGAATGCGCACACGCTGGAGGTCATCTTCGCCAATGAGGTACCGGCCAGAGATCCCGGGTTTTTCGCGTGATGGCTGTATGAACTGCAGTTCTTAATTCAGATTGCATGATCCAGGTCCTAAATTTCACATCTTAAAAAGTTACGCGAGAAAGTTGACCCGGTAATTCTCAGCTTAACTCTATTTGCTCGAATTATAGAATGGATCCTATTTTCCTCGCATGTGGTCATACCTTATACTACCAAGTTCCAAAAATAAGCCCAACAACAGCTGTCTGAGCGCACAATGGTATTCACCTGCCCTGATAATCAATGCACAAGCGCTGATCTCATTGGATTCTGTTCATAAACCGCGCGGTTTAAGAAACACGATTGATGACCCCCCCCCCAATAAAAATAAGACTTCAGTTCATTGATGACGCTGAATACTGAAATAATTCGAGCTACAGTCGACCAGGCAGAATATGCGTTGTGACCACAGAATGAAGGTTAGGTCTTTCAGGCATATTCTCGCACATAGGCGACACACACGAAAGTATAAAGGTCAATATAGTCGTGGTGATCACCAACATATATTACATGCCGAAACCAACACAACCCACCGCCTTCAAGGCAGGCCACCACAACGACCACCCCGCACCCCCCCCCCGCTTCACACGTAATACTCTACATCCGTAGATGGTGTGAACGATCTGGTCTGTCGCTTCGATCAGCATCGAGAGTAATACATACGTATCAGATAGTACTAATCGAGGGACTGATACCTGCACGTATTAGATACCTATTTGCCATCCAACTACAAAATAATTTGTTCGAAAAATAGTCCGCAACATATCATTAAATATGTCGACATATCACGGTCGTTTTGCCAAGGAAAAGATGTAATCAAATTTAATATTCGTTGGTGCGAAGTGCAGCAGTTAAAATACTACTGCAGTCGAGCAACCTTGCAACTGCTCAACATTCCTACAAGCTAAATGCTGTTCTACTTCGTTCACTTCAGGATACTCACGCCAGTGTGGACTGGCTGTTATGTCATAGGGCTCGTAGGATGCTGTATGAACCTCTCCCCGCCCAAGCAGTATTCTAGCAAACGGATCATGAACCCGATATTTTCCTTCCTCTTCCTCGCGCATTACCTACACAGACTACACTATACTTTCACACATGCTTCAGAAACGTGCTCCGACTATGGCGGAGATACCTGGAGAGGGATATCCCCGCAACCTAACATGTCGGTCGGCGCCGGATCTCATCATTGGGGGGGGACGTCACGTCTAAAGCAATCCCTGTGCGAAAGGCACTAATGACCCCAGCAGTTAACGTGCCCTCAAATATCAATCGATAAATCCAGACAGTGGCTGAACTGGGAGTGGCTGTCTCGAGTCGAAAATTCGACAGCTTCAGGACCCGATCCCTAGCACCTGCGGTCCGAGTTGTTGCGCTGAGACATCTCAGCCGGGAGCAGAGCGGGAGGCTGGAGCGATCTGTGTCATGAGCTCGGAGGGAGGGGGGGGTCGTTGAGTATGCGATCTCCTTCAGACTCTTCTTCAGGCGCTGGAGCAGTTCCGTAACAAACGAGCCACCGGCCACGCACGATCTTTCCTTCCTCTTCCTTGTCCTATCGTCACCCCTTACAGGCACTACACTACCACACATGTCGGAAGCCATGAGGTGGTGCCCCTCTGGGGAGATACCTCGGTGTGAAAATCCTGGCAGCCGACGTGTATGTCGGCACCGGATAGCCTCCAGCGTGGAAGATCACCGCCACATCATGTTCTGCACTTACGGGACTAATGATCTTAAATGTTATCTCGCCCGGAAACACTAATAATTCTTTATTGTTGGGAATTACACTTTGGTGTATACATGAACTGCTTACATATAACATTAATTCATCGAAATTTTTGGGCATGCTGTTCGCTCTACAGAAGATCTCAAGCTTTTTGAACAGCAGTAAACATTTTTTTCATTTAAGATTGCATCAACTTCTAGGTCATTAGCAACAACTATTGCTTGTAACGGTATAGTAACTATGAGGATGACACGATATCATGATGATGATGATAGGGGGGTGAAAGGACGAACACAGTACAACCATGCCCGAGGTGGGACTCAAACTCGCGATCCTTCGGTCCGAGATCGCTTCTGCAGTACTGCCTTAGCGATCTCCAAAGTTCAAGATTTTTCTTGTCAAAGCGACCAGCCAAAACCAATGCATTTCTGTTGCATCCAAATCCCAAAACCTTTCCATTTTGTTGCAATCTGCAACAACAGATGTAATTCGTGTATGTCCGTGGATGTTGAACGAGTTAACTGTTCTAAATATCCAACGGTTCATGTCTCTTAACGAGTTTTTACCAACCATATTTTTCCAGTTCCAAGCAAAAATTTTATGTGTAGATTTATAATCGTGCAAGACCGTTAAAAGAAAGGAAACTTCGGTTTTCGTACATTTTCCTTGTTGTAAATGGGCACATTGAACATCGGACACAAATTTCTTGTCCCACGTCACAGTTTTTTCCGCTTCTGATAGTGATTTCGGATTGTTTGAGAAAAGAGAAATCTTGAAAATCTTGAAATTACCTTCAAAAATGTCGCATAATTTGTAAAATTTTCAACTTTTAAAAATTCAGAAAGTTCGACGAAAATGAGACCCGCACCACTTTTTAACGGTTCATTACATTATTGGAGGATAATGTTTATTTTTAAAAAATTGGAGTCATTTTTATTAATAATCTTCAAGCTCTTTGTAAGAAAACCACCAAAAATCAAAATATCTGTTTCAACTCGCAGGTCCCGAGTTCGGGCAGATCGAACGGGGTGGAGAGGTGGCTCAGGGCATCAACTAATGTCACTGCAGTCCCTCTGACCGGGCGGTTCTAGCCTCGGCAGTTGCAGGTTTGTGGACACGAGGTTGTCAGCGGGGTCGAATTCAGTCGCTGTCTGGAGGAGAATTCTAGCAGCCAGCGGCAGTGTTCCGTGTTTCCTCTGATCAACACCAGGCGAATGCCCGAGCAGTACCCTTACAAAAGGACCCAACGCGATCTTTTCTTCCTTGTCCCATCCCCCCACCCCTTACACACACACTTAGAGCCTGTCCCGACTGGGGCGGTGCCGCGCTAGTGGGAGATACCATCCTGAAACTGTTTCGTTTAGTGGCCTACTTAGGCGGAAGAATTGTCTAGAATAGAAGAGGATTACAACGAGAGAAATCAAGCGTGCACAACTTTCTTTCTTAATTAAACCTGATAAACGAACTCTGAGTGAAGATAGACAAAATATTTTATTACCAGTGTTGAATTTACAAATTAAGACGTCAGAGGGTTTTTTTCTTCACATTTTAAGTAATCAGAGCGTCTGTGACCATAGATCAGCGAAGCGTTTGAACTTATACCCTTCCTGTATTTGTCATTTTTTAAATTTATTGAAAAGATTGTTTTAAAATTACTTTATGTAATATTCATGTCTGTTAAAAATAATGGTTGTAACTGAATATGAAGTTTCAAAATTTCTTTATATCACCAATTTTTGTGTATGGCACTTATATCAATTTCCTCCAACACTCTATGATTATTAGGAAAACCGCTCTTAATGATTTTAATATATTGGTGTGCTCTTATATTTTCAATATTTAAATGAGTGTTTATTAATTTCTGGCACTTCAAACTGAAAGCAGTTCATACTGTAGGTTACTTTTCTCATGTATTGAATACTTACATTACAGGTGTTTTTATAATTTCTAGCATTTTGGGTGTAAATGCTTCGAAAGATTTTTAAGTAACATTTGCCCAAAACTGTTCGACATTTCTCGATGAAAAATGTTTTAATTAATGTGTTAAAATGTTTCAATGAAAAATTTTTCAATAAAAAATGTTCATAAACAAGCTAGTTTCATTCTTAAACCTCATATTTCAATTCTATTATTGGGTGGCAAAAAATGAGAAAATCTGAGAATTGAAAATGTTTATCAATTAAACACAATTTCCACAATATAAATATTGTATTCCATATTACAATCCAAAATACGAAATATCGTTCTTTAATAATTGAACTTAATTGGCAGAAAATTATTGATTAATGCTAGTAAAGTTCAGGTGAGTTAGGTTCCCAAGAGAACATACACTAATAATTCACAAATAAATCCGTGAAAAATGATTAAAAAATGAAAAGTCTGATAAAGAATTCCTGTAGAACTGAGTAATCACTACATCAAATAAAACCCACAATTATCAGCGAAATTGAGGAAATAAAATAATATTTGAAAGTTATTTCAAAGTTGAAAGTGACTGGTCATAATATTTGGTTATTTTCTGTTTCATACCTTCTCATTATCTTAATACCCAAATTTTGATGATTATATTTTCCTTTTAATTGTCAATCACCAAAATTCTGTGTATTTGAACCCAATTTATGAACAATTATCGTTTTTTCTTTCTTTCTTTCTTTCTTTCTTTCTTTCTTTCTTTCTTTCTTTCTTTCTTTCTTTTTTTCTTTCTTTCTTTCTTTCTTTCTTCCTTCCTTTCTTTCTTTCTTTCTTTCTTTTGTAATCTATTGTTGTATTTTTATGAAGTTACAAATATTACGATAGTTAACATTGAATCCGCACTTTTTACAAACATTTTATTTTTAACGAATAAACTGAGGGTAAATTGGGTATACTCGCACAATAGCTTGCTATTTGGACTAGTTCCCTTTGCTTCTATCGATTTCTTTCCACGCAAAGGCAGCCACGTGACTGGGAATGAGTTGTCAAAGAATCGATTGTTGCGGCCTGCAAGTCGTGTTCCGCAGTTTTGTCCGCCGAGTTCCCACTGCATCGGCTTAATCTTCGCCCCCAAAACGAACGCACTTCGCCTGGGGGCATTCAAGTATCATCGCGTCAACTTGATGTTATAACTCTGCCTACACCTCAAATTATTTCATCTCTACGGTTCTAAACACATAGTCGTCTCGTTTTATACGTAAGTACTTGCAAAATCATTTCATCAGTGCGGTTATAGCGGGAGAGACCTGTAAACCATGGAGTTATGAATATATAATCCTACCTCCATGATATAAACAGATGCATCACGATGCGCAATTGTTATAATTGTTCCTGATGTCGCCAAACGTTGAGACACAAATTATCGGACATTCACTAACATTCGACTTTCACATTAATATTGCAATATTAAAAATATATGGGTGACATATTGGCTATATTCAGCAAGAAAATATGGTTTGTGATAAATGAAATGCTTCTGTATTTATATGTCTCTTGGTTTTGAAGTTCCAAACAATGTTTTTAGAGTATGTTCGATTTTGCAATTAAAAAGAAGAGTAGTTAAAGCCTCTTTTCAAAACAAAAGTTTCTTCTCGGTTACTGGACATGATGATGCTAGCGCCCGTATACAACTCGTCTCCCGATTGCTACTTTGCGCGGCTGTTGCTGACGTCAGATCCGAGCCGCTATCGTGATGACACGACATCATCTTTTCATTGGTGCATTGTAGGCATAGCTAACTAATAATTGAATGTTTATCACGACAGGAGAAAGAAGTGTACAGTTATTGCGTCATTTTTACTTCCTCGCTTCTGCGGTATCGCGAAAGTAATGTAATGCCGCGCGAAAAAAACGGCGAATTTTCGTCAGAAAAACTTTTATTCCAGGGCCCTGGTAACGTAAATGTGGATAAACCCAGTTGCTTCATTTAGGGGGGAAATCCTCTTGCACGTGGTGCAACCAGAATCAAAGATTTGTGATTTGTCGATACCGAAAAGTCGGTTGACGGTCGATCTGTCCGTCTGTGAGCAGTGATAACGGCTAAACTGTTCAGCCCATTCTCTCCAAAATTGATATTCTTCAGTCGATCTGCCCGATGTCGTGGCCCCTTGAATTTGAAATTGGGATTTTCATTTTGAGGGACGTTACATGTATCCTGGGACATTTTAAAAAACATGTGTTCATAGTTTTTAATTAAGTTTTGTTTACGAGAATTATGCGAAATACGCGGAGATGAACGGGCTTCGAATGTTATTGAGTTGTCGGCCTGCTCCGGGGTGTAAGTTTTCTTCTTGTTAGAGAGTTTTAGTGCCAGGCGTAAGGAGACATTGATCACGTGATTGGCAACTTTATATGGTCGTAACGAACAACGTTCAGAAGGGTTTAAGCAATAGCGACATTGCGTGATGCAGTATAACAAAATAAGCATTTCAAGCGTTTAACAAAAAAATTGCATTATATATCCAAGAGCTTAAGCTAATGGCGAGACAGTCTACAATACGAGTCGAGAGTGTAACAATTCTACATTGTGCAAGGAGTTTTTTTAGCCCTCCACGATGAGAATGAAGCCCGTAATTTCGAATCGGTGTTGTTTATGAGCATAAGACATAACCTAACGGGAAGATATTGTAACTTCTTTTTCACGAATTTCATACCTGTCACCTTTCCAACATTTTCCATTTACTCTAGACAGAATTGTGGTGTGGGTAAGGAACAATACTACCTGCATCACCCGAGAATAGTTTATCAGATTTAGAAAAAAACAACCTTTCCTGTTTTAGGCGGCCATTTTGCCGTTTGCAAGGTGACCATAGAGACTCTTACAGGTGTGCACTATTTATGAAGGTATAAGGGCGTTCTTTAGGCCTAAGGTAAGACGTTATGACTTCAAGTTCCGTCACGTGACTGTTAGTGCATAACGCCGCTACCTTGGGCGTGGCGCTAAAACTCCCTGTTATAGGATCCAGGAGCCCTCCGTTAAGCTTCAACCCCCACTTGTTCGAAATTCAAAATCAATTAGCCTTTAATTTTGTTCTAATTATGTATTAATTTTGTACCACAATAAAAAATTTTGTTCTCAACTATAAACAATAAAAAACACATCCAAAAGTGGGGGTGCTTGACGTCAAGCTAGCACCCCCCCTTCTCGTAAATTCAAAATCAACTAGCTACTAATTCCGTACCAAAAAAATTTGTACTCAACTATGAACAATTAAAAACCGGGTGCCAATGAAGCACTTTTCACGAATATTTTCCTATATTTTAAAACACATTTTGAGTCAAATTTTAAAGTTGAATTTAATAATGCAGTTTAACAACACAGTACATAAACTGCATTATGAAGCACAATGATGCACTTTTCACGAATATTTTCCGATTATTAAAACACATTTTGAGTCAAATTTCAAAGTTGAATTTAATAATGCAGTTTAACAACACAGTACATAAATTGCATTATGAAGCACAATGATACACTTTTCACGAATATTTTCCGATATTTTAAAACACATTTTGAGTCAAATTTTAAAGTTGAATTTAATAATGCAGTTTAACAACACAGTACATAAACTGCATTATGAAGCACAATGACGCACTTTTCACGAATATTTTCCGATATTTTAAAACACATTTTGAGTCAAATTTCAAAGTTGAATTTAATAATGCACTTTAACAACATAGTAAACTGTTACATGTAATAATTTCAAAATTTTATCTGGTTCCTCAACAGAGATATTACAGTCTACAAACACGGAAAATTGACGAAGGTATTCACGCGAATGCAAGCGGCGTACCGGCCTCTGCTGTACGGGTTGCGTCTCTTGATGTTGCAGGCGCTGTAGCAGTGTAGCGCGCAGTTGCTGTTTCCCGACGAAACTTAAACTTAATAGAAGTAAGATAATGTTGAAATTTAGTAGCAAACGTAAACGTATTGTAGGTTAAGAATTATTTTATTACAGATTGCAGCTATTTCGTGTCGGTAATGTTCTATATATGGTTTTCTAAGAAATCGTACGTTCGTTGCTAGTTTTCTTTTCTTTTTTTTTTTTGGCGGAAGTTGTCAGATTGCTTACTGTAGTATTGTACATAATTTTGGAAGAGCGGGGATCTATATCGCTTTTGGATAAGTTATTAATGATGTCTTTAGCGGATGTTTCATTGAGAAATTTCAAAATGCGCTGCACATTGAAAAAATTGTACAGTGCAACGCCGACATCTACAGGCCGCCGTACTTGCGTTTTACTATTCTTCATAACACTGGCTAACTTCACAAAAAGTTTTATTTTTGAGCTTATCATTCTTGATTTTCTTCTTGCCCGGTCTATTGGGCGGTGCGGAGGTGCAAATCATTTGCGTGAAGTTTTTGGCCTCTTCCGAAGATCCATTCCGACACCAAGCAAAACCTACAGCAATATTAAGGGTGCTTACATTCCAATTCCAGATACCCTACCACCAAGATATGAAGATTGAATTTGCTACTGATTCGTAGAACTTGCTCATACGGGAACCTAGGCAGGTAAAGGCTAAATAGAGTTCGCACTTTTTTTTATATTTAAAGATTTTACTTTTTTCCAGAAGGTAATTCTCGATAATATGCATATGTATAACATACTCTGCTCTTTATATAAGGATAATTATCCGACACTTTGTCTCAATGGGGTTGGAGATGTCTTTGAGACAAAGTGTCGGATAATCCGAAGTGTCGGATAATTAGCCTTGAGCAAATGCTGAGATGGTCCCTTGTTTGCTTCTGAACATAAATGTAACGTCAAATTAATTTCTCCCCATAGCATGTCACACAGTTTTTTATCTTCGACATAAATAAATAAGTAAATAAATAAATAAGTAAATAAATAAATAAGTAAATAAATAAGTAAATAAATAAATAAATATTGTTTATATTCACTACGATTTGGATGTTGAAAACAATGATTAAATAAAGGTTGCTGTATAAATGAATCAGCATTGAAGAGACGATTATTATATTTCAGTAACAGTATTCTAGTTTCTTTTGTGTCACAACGTGCCCCGTAGATGGGCAGGTTGTGACAAAGTGCACTGCTGCATAAAATTGTTTATATATCATTAAAAACATAATGAGTTTTTAAAAAAGTTATATGAAAATTTTTACAAACTATCATTCTACTTTTTCCATTTCTTATAACTTAAATTATGGTTAATTCACCTTCAAAAATTGAATAAATTGAATATTGTCACAACTGGCCCCGGTTTCCCCTACGTGTAGTACGAAGTCTGTCAGTCAACTCAAATCGCATTTCAACAGAATTTGTATTCCTCGATCAATCTGTCCGAACCCGAAGCCCTGCAAATTTTGAAAGCTGTTTTTTATTTAGACTCTTACATGCAGTCTTAATCAATTTTAAATTTTTTCTTAAAAATTGTTGAATTTATTTATTTTTAGTACAGAGGCGAGAGCACATTTAAAAGCGCAGATCCGATTCTCGTTGAACAAACTGAATTGCCGAAAACTTGCAGTTTTCGGCATTCTCAGTCTGGCTGTCTGTCCGACTGTCCGTGCGCCTGTTCGTGTGTCAGTCCGTGTGATTGTCCGTCCGTCTGTTTGTCCGTCCGTCTGTCAGTCCGTCTGTCTACCCGTCTGTCTGTCCATCTATCTGTCTGTTCGTCTGTACGTCTGTCTGTCTGTCTGTACGTCCGTCTGGCTGTCCGTCTGTCTCCTCATTTTTTCGGCATTCTCCTTCAACTTCATTATTGAAGGCATATAATTTAATTTATAAAAAAGTATTTCAAAATTATAGTATTGAACTGTATTATGTATATTTTTTTCAAAATATGTGTAGTTTCCACTATCTTTTCGTGAAGTGCTTATCATTTCTGTTTCTCTAATGTTCTTAATACTATTTTTTCTTAAATAGAGCAAAGAAAACTTATTAAAATAATTTAGCTCAGATTTCCGTTCAATATTATAAAATTCTTTCACTATTATAAAATTCCATATGTGTAAAATATTATGTCTCACTACACCGACAAAATGATAAATAAGAATTTTGTTTTAAAAATCTCGTCTTAAAAATTATTTTTTTCAATATATACCTGTACACGTTTTTCAAAAAACATTCCCGTAGTTTGAGATTAACTAAAGACAATATAAAAAAACGTAAACAACACTTTCTCAAAAACGGATCCTAGCGTTTTCTGTATTTCATTTTTATGGACGATTATTACAATAGCAAAAAAAGGTATTTTCGTTATATGTCTTTAAATTTCTAGAATTCAAGGTTTTTTGGAGTATTACTAAAAGAAAACTATCAAACACATGGATTCATATTGTGCGTATACGAATGCATTTTCGCAGAAATGTCGTAAGTCGCAGACACACGTATATCTTACAGAAAATCAATTTTGTGTCTTTCTTTTCGTCAGTCATTCCGTTGTCATAAGACTATTGCTTTTCCTGTTGAGTTCCTTCAATCATAATTCTGTGTACGTTTTGACTTCCAGCAGGATCGCAATCCAAGATGCCGAGACGCAAGCGGAGCGGCCGTGAGGGCGCGACTGAAGACGGAGGGGCAGGGGCTTCTGGCGGCGCCTTCCAGAGTATGAAGCAGGAGCTGGAGAACATACAGGAGGCCTTGCGCCTGCAGAAGCAAGAGATGGAGCGGATACAGGAAGCTCATCGCCTGCAGGATCACGAAGGGGAGAGGAAGGCCGATGAAGAACTACGTGGAAGGGTACAGGAAATGGAGAGAAGGATGCAGGAAGCCTTGCTCATACAGCAGCAAAAGGAAGAGCACAGGATGAAGGAAGATTTTCGCCTGCAAAAACAAGAGGCGGAGCAAACGGTCCAGGAGGCTCTGCGCATGCAGAAGCAAGAGATGGAGAGCAGAACGCAGGAAGCTGTCCGCCTGCAGGAGCAGGGGGCGGAGCGCAAGGTTCAGGAGGACCTGCGCCAGCAGAAACAAGAGATGGAGCGCTTTGTCCGGATGGTTTTGCGCCTGCAGAAAGCAGATGAGGAACGGAGTGAGATGACGGCTTTGCGCAGAGATATTCGCCAAATGGAACAGCAGCAGCAGGAGACGGAAGGCGCCAACAGCGATCTACGGCAGCCATTTGAAGAGGCGCAGGAGGGAGTGACGGCCGTGGAGGAGAGAACGACAGCTTCGGAGGGGTCTGGACGGGAAGGAAGTTTGCAACGTTTGGAAGACCGTGTGGTTGACGTAGGTTTCTCCGCGACGATTGTGTCTCGCGTTCAAGCCCTGTCGCGCCAACTAGACGAGCTCCAATCAGCACGGTCCTTTGCCACCGTCGCCAGCGCCTCGCGATAGCCACCGGGCGGACGGGAGGGGCAGCAGCGGGGCGTGGGGGGAGGAGCCCCTCCTCCACCACCATCCTCTCCCTCACGGCACCGGCCCCAAGGCGCGCAGCAGCCAGTCGGAGGAAGAACGCCGAGCGGCGGGTGGAGCTCCAGGTGCGCGCATGGCGAGTTACGGATGGAATGGGCACGAATCTGTCCATCGGCCTTTGGACATATGTTGAGTAGTGCTGCAGAAAGAGGAATACTAAATGAGGTGCAACGCCACATAGACTCCGGTGCAGATGTCGACTGCGTTGATTTAAAAGGTTTCACCCCTCTACTTTATGCAGCCATGAAGGCGCGCGCAGACGTGGTGTCGCTGCTTCTGCCACGAGGCGCCGATCCCAACGCTGTCAACTGCAGTGGAGATTCCGCGTTGCACTTGGCTGCGATGAGCGACCGCGGCGGTCGGTGCGTGGAGCTGCTGGTGCGCGCGGGCGCCGACGTTAACGCGAGGAATATAGATGGAGAGACTCCTCTGCACTGGGCGGAGCAGAGTAACAATGAGAAAGCGGTGCGCGCGCTGCTCGCGGCCGGCGCCAGGAGGGACCTCAAGGGCTGGGGCGGACGTTGGAAGAACCGAACATCATTAGACCTCGCGTGGGATCCAGATACACAGAATGATCAGCATTGAGGAAGTTTTGAGGGCGCTGCTTGCCGCTGGTGCCAGGAGGGACCGCATAGCCTTAGATGACAGTTGAAAATATACGCCGTTTAATCTCGCGTCGGATGAATATAAACGTCATCGACATGAATATAAAGCACTACCTGCCACAAAGAGCTGTCAGTTAATGTTCGATTTAAGTGTAAACAAATAACGTGAATAATATCTTCTCATAAATGTTAATAATTACACTGGACAGTCATCAAATATTATAAATGAATTTCGATTTGTTTGCAAGAGGACACAACGACATTCCACATTCCTCATTCAACGACTACAAGACTCGATGAATTTTAATTCTGATCTTTTGACAGGTTTGGGGGAGAAATAGGCTCAAAGTGACCATGAGATTGTGAATCCAAAAATATCAGAAGAAAAGGAAGATCAGCTCGAGATATACTAGCGACGGAACCGCTTGCAAACATTCGGCGTGCAAGAAACTGGCAATGAAAATGATAATAGTCATCGAGAAGATTGCCAAGTGTAGACTTTAACTCCCAAGACTTCGACAGGGCACGCAGAGTAGAGCGACAAATAACTGGCAAAAATTAGTCCATCATTGTGAAATTTATCATTTACAGAAAATACAATAAAATGTTTAGCTCGGAACTGTTGCAAACATACTGGGGTATTTCATGGGTACATTTCGTAAGGTCCTCATGAAATCGCGCCTGGGATTGCGATAAGCTACTGTCGACCGCTTTGGCCTCCGAAACGGGTGGACCAACGACGGCACCATCACTAGTAAACCCTGCAGACATTGTCATGCCCTCCATCTCTCTCTCTCTCTCTCCCTTCCTCTCTCGGCTTCTCTCACTGTGCCTGTCCCTCTCTGCCTCCGTTTCTCCCCGCCTCTCTCTATCCTTCTCTTTGTCTCTCTGACTGTCTTTCAGTTTGTTTTTCTCTCTGCGTCTATGTGTAGCTGTCTCTCCCTGGCGTGGTTTCACAGGAGCAGACACTCTTAATACTTCAGGGTGATGCGGGTTTCGTAGAGCTGCGTTACGTAGAGAGCCTGAACAGGGGTGCTTGGGCCAGCATAAAATCATCAACGCGCGTCTACGTGCGCAGGCATATACACATTCCCATCGTAAGATGCCTATAATCTCCCCACATGTGCAAGCAACAAGTTGACATTGTTTCATCGCAATCGGATGAACAGTACGGCAGCGCATTAAGTACCAACAAACAAACAAAATTGATTTTTATATATTAGATGATAATGGTCGTGCCCGGGTGCAAACCAGGTACCAGCTGGAAAAATCTCATGCGTAGCATAGGATCCCCCCACCCCTCCACCTCCCACTCTAAATCTTTCTGCCACAACTTTTTTTGGAATAATTCTCCTTTCTTTCATCTCCAAAATGTTCTTCTGGAAAATCCCTCAGTAAGTGCTTTCTACTTTCTTCCCTTCAGATCCTGTAAATATTTTATCTGTGGGTAGCCAGACCCATTCCCCGACCTTCCAAGAGCCTGATACTAGAAATATGCCTTATCCTCACTTCCTCAGTCTGCACATTGCACACTTAAATGCACAGTCTCTGCCCTGCCATTTAGATAAAGTAACGTAAATAATATGTAATGTGTGTTTTCATACGCTTTTCTTAAGGCAAACCTCGCTGTAGCACTCTTTCAATTCCGAACTAGAAGGAATTCCAGGGTACCCTTAATAAGAGCTGATCGGAAGGCCAGCGTCGCCTCACACGGTGGAGGCGTCGGTATATTCATTCGGAACAACCTTAGGCATAAACTTGTACGCTCTTCAACAAATACAGATTGCCAATGTAGTGAATATCTACTCATCGGAGTTAGGCTTTTGATGAAAAACAAGCAGCATAGATATAGCATAGCCCACCTTTTCATCTGTTATCAATTCTTATGACCATGTTATTGAAATGTGTGACTTTATTCTCAACTTATTAAAACCCTATCCCACTGCAGTTTACTTTACGTGCTTTTCCCACAGCATGTGCCTCGAAATTTTACCTCTAGGATCAACACACCACTCAAAGAGCACGGAAACTTGGATCGATCGTATTATAGTGTCTCATGCAAATTTCAAGATCATTGTCAATTTCTAGTTCTTGGTCCGGTCATAGACTACGGTCGATAACATCCTCCATTGTAACTAGCATGAAAGTTCAACCAGTCGTTAAGGTTTTGCCTCTATGCATTCGCTGAAACGCCTGCGAACACTTCTACCAGTTAGTACATGTGATACTCGCATCAAATCACAACATGTGGCTTTTGCGCTTTCTTTTGGCCAACATTACATTTAAATTACAACTCAAACTTCAAATAGCATAAAACCTATGCTTACGGTTTATTCTTGATCTAAGAAATTACAATCACGTGTCGGAATTTTTTATCAGACTTCATATGCTTACTCTCGACAAAAGACGATCACTCCACTCTCTATTTCTTTCTTCACTGTTAAAATATACGATAATTTCTTAACGATTCTCATGTACTCGTAGCATGCCTCATCAGTTATTTCAATAATTTGAAATTAAATCGATATCGTGACTCAGCTCTGCATTGAGTGCGCCACAACACTTCGTTCAATATCATTCACTAGCACAGGTATCCGAGCCTGGAATAACCTACCAGCGAGTCTAAAATTCAAATACTTTCTTACAAAAATCTACAAAAAAAATCAAAAATGAATTACTACTTGGGTAAGCAATAATGACGTACAGATTTGGGTTAACGCCCTACGCAAGTTTCCCCCTACCAAGAGCCCGACCACAGCCCCCTTTAAATGACTCACTTTCCCCACTCTTTCAATTCAAAAATCTGTTAAATACCTCATTACTCTATCCTCATTTTACATTCCTTCCCACGCCATCTAAGTTATTAAAAACAACATATTTTCTTGTGTATCCTAATGAAATTATTCAAATAATATGTACAAAAAGCGATTAGCTCCAAATAAAATGCATTCATAGCTATTTTTGTACAGTTGTCATTGCTATCTTTATTACAATATATTGGCCAAAGGCACGGATAAAATTGATTGTGCTTTTATATTGTTCCTTAATACTGTCAACATTGTATTTTAAATTATTTGTACTACTAATTTAGTGTATTGCACTTCTCCGGTATTAAAAATGATTTTATAATTATGTAAAGTTTCATGCATACCAAACATTCCAAGAACTGATAATGCATCGCCTCTGAAACACTTTCCGTACATTTGTTATTCCTCTTCTTCACTTCTCCTCTCTTCCTTTTCCCCTCCAGGTATCTCCATTTTTTCTTTATGACCCCCTTCTCCTGGACGACTTTCCTCTTCTCTTTCACTACGTTGTATATCATATCCTGCACTATTAATATTCACTATAGTAATATATAATTCGCACTATGGTCTAAGTCTCCCATTCAATACATTATTAAGGAACACCCTCGAGCATGGAGATTGCAACGTTTGCCTCTCACCTCTTTGAAAATAAACATTTCTTTGACCACAATACAATTTTCAAAATATTGCCATATTGAAAACAAAGGCCCAAAACTAAATATTCTAAAATATTTTGAAATTTTAAAGGTAGTAAAAAAAGCCTACAATCTACTGCCTCATTGACCAAACCAATTTGAAACATAGCCCTCTTTTCAGAATCCCTGTAGGCCTTCCCCCCTCGTCCCCCCCCCCAGAGAACAAAATAGTACCGTTTAAGGAGCACACCTCTACTCATATTTAATAAGTTATTTGTGTCAATAATAATGTGTATACTTTTATAAGTTGGTGTTTGTACAATTTGTATATTTCAAGTTATTTTGCATTGTCCTTTTAATTTTCTGTAGATGCATTGAAGATGAAGGTTAAGAGCTTCGAATCTGTAGCTTATTAATTGTTTAATAAATATTGTTTGTGGAAGATTATTTATTTTTCTCCTGTTGTCAAAAGAGACATTATTATTTATTTTCTTTCTCAGTTAAACTGGAGATAAGGAATGCCTGTTGCTGTCTTAGAACCAAATTTTGCTCTTATGAAAAGGAATTCACCATTTGAACGTTCTGTAAAAACCTTGTGACAATGCGACAGTCCAGAGGTTTTTGCTCTAAACTAAGACTACCTTTTGTCCAACAGTTTACAATTGTATTGGTAGTTCCAAATGACTCAAATTATTTTCAAAAGTCGACATTCAGACGCGGTAGCGAACACATGTGGAAGGAGTTCAAATTAGGAGTTCAAATGAGTTGACCGGACCGGACCGGACCGGACCAGGAAGAAGGGTTTTTTCCGTAAGGGGAAGCAACGCGAAAGGAGACACAAGGCTTTTGGGAGTCATCCGGCCCTTTTCACTGGTTATAAACACGCGAGGGGTGGCGTGACGTAGTAAGGTCAGTGGGCGCTCGCCTATATAACAGAGTGTACAGAGTCAGTGGGTGGGTTCTGGAGACAGCGGAAGAACCTCGTGGCGTGTGCAGCGAAAATTTTGGCGCCACGACGGTGCAAATATGCGGAGCCAGGCTCGCGAGGCTCGAGTCACTAGTTGACGAAGCCTGCCGACTTTTAGGTCGCTTGGGTGACTTGCGGTCCACGGGGGAGCGATGTGTGTGCGTGC
>BOPP01000211.1:358778-385458 GCA_017312745.1 Gryllus bimaculatus
TGTGGCGAGGCTAATCCTCTACCAAGCGTCCCCAAATAGATGCCATGAGGCGCGCTGGCTAATACGTTCCAATAAGTAAGAAATGTTTCGCTCGAAAGGGCTTGCTCAGCTTGTATTAAATGCCAACATCAAAATAGGTTTAAAGGGAACGTTTCAATACGTAATCCAAAACCTTAGTTTCTGCGTTCCTGGGCCTTCTGCTCTAAACACTAAGGGTTGTTATCATGAACAAAACTTAGACATTGACTTACACTTTGAAGCTTGTAAGTAGCTATTTCCATTTCCTATTTGTTATTTTGAGGACAGTTAACTTAGAAAGTGAGTCTATTTCAATGTCACCGATTTTCTGTACTTAGACTTCGGAAAGTAATCTTTGAAATGAGATTATCAGAATGGCTGATATTATGAATGTAGTAGTTCCTTTTTGCAGAGGATATTGAAGATATCGAGGAAGTTTTTTACTACGCTATGCCTAATCCTAGGCGTATCATCCGTTATATGTATATAAAAATTCTATTGAATTTTACACGGAAGGTAAGTTTAAAAAACGCTTCAGTTTTGACGAACGGACGGTGTTACTAGATATCCTCGATAAATATATAAATGATCTCCAAAAGGACAATAGAAGAGTACACTTACACTTATTCAGTACCGACAGTACACTTATCTATTCCTCCCGTAATCCAAATTTTAATTTCTCTAGCATATTATGCAAGAGGTAAAATAACGATTTTACAAAACTCATTAACATTAAGTTGACAATATTTTGTTAGGTTATGTTCAACTGCCGATTCAAATTAACTGTTAGCGACGCTGTATGTAAATTCAGACAATTTTTTTCTGTATTGCATTTGCATGCGTTTCTTGTGTATATTCAAACTGTAGTTTCAGTTTCATTTCATTACATAACAATAAGATACTAATAATTTTAATAACAATTTAATAGAAACAAGTGTTGCTTTGTAACTTAGGAGCTAAGAAACAAATATTACTTCCCGAACAATTGTATTTCTGCTTTATTTTTAGACATTTAAAAAGTGATACGATGAGTTTCTTTGTTATCACGTATATATTTGACCTTTCATGGACCGTACACCCTTCCAGAGGACGTGTTTTGTTAAGATATGTTATGTAAATATTATTTTTATATAACATTTTTATGAAATAAAATGTGCGTATTCCAGTCAAGGAAATAATGTACATAAATATTGGTCATGATATTTTAGTAAATAGTTATAATGTATTACAAAAATTAAAAATATTCATTTTTGATTGTTTATGGTTCTCAATAAATTCGTTAGCACGGTAAAAAAATTACAATGTTTATCCTAGTAAATTATTTGTAAAAGCAGTTCCCGTTCTCATGACGGATCTTGTCGAGTCATATACGGCAATCTTGCGCGCTCGACGAAAATTTAATTCCTTGAAGTTACTAACGGGGCGAGTTGCGGACGAAAAACGAGCGACGACCGGCGAACGACGAGCGACGAACGCCGAACGACGAGTGACGAACGAGGACGACTAATGAAACACGAGGACGACTAACGACGAACGACGAAAGACGAAAGACGAAAGAGTAAAGACGAAAGACGAAGACGAAAGACGGACGATTAATGACGAAAGACAAGCGACCAAAGACGGACGAAAGACAAACGACCAAAGACGAACGACGAACAGCGAACGACCAAAGACGAAAACGATAGACGAAGACGAGAGACGAAAACGAAAGATGAAAGATGAAGGACGAAGGACGAACGACGAACGGCGAACGAATTTTTATATTTTTCGTTCTTTCGAATTTTTATATTTTTTGTTTTTTCACTTTTCGTGTTTCTGGTTTTTCGTTGTTCGTCTTTCGTTTTCGTGTTTCGTCGTTCGTCCTTCATCGTTCACCGTTCGTTCTTTAAATTTTTCGAAATTTAAAATTTTTAAATTTTTATATATTTTTCGAATTTTTATCATTTTTGAATATGTGTACTTTTTGAATTTTAATATTTTTCAAATTTTTATATTTTTCAATTTTTTATATTTTTGGGAATTTTTATCTTTTGTTTTTTTGCAATTCTGATTTTTTTGTTATTTCTTTTTTGTGATTTGCTATTTTTGTCGTTCGTCTTTCGTCGTTCGTCGTTCGTCGTTTGTCGTTCGTTGCTTGTCGTTCGCCGTTCGTCGCTGATCGTTCGTCGCTCATCGCTCGTCGGTCGACGTTCCAATTTGGTCGTTTGCCTTTGGTTTTTTGTCTTTAGTCTTTCGTCTTAGTCTTTGGTCTTCCGTATTTCCAATACGTCCTTCGTCGTTCGTCGATTTTTCCTCTTTCGTTTCCGTCTCTCGTCTTTCGTCCTTCGTCTTTCGCCGCCTTTCGCCATTTCGACTTTCGTCGTTCGTTTTTCCTCCTTCGTCTTTCGTCTCTCGTCTTTTGACGTTCGTCGTTAGTCGATCGTCCTTCGTCTCACGTCTTTTGCCTATCGTCTTGTTTTGTTGTCTCGTTCGTCGTTTCTCGTTCATCATTCGTCATTCTACGTTAGCAGTTCGTCGTTCGTCGTTGCTAGTGCGCCTTTTCTCGTTCGCACATCGTCATTCTTCGTTCGTCGTTCGCAGTTCGTCTTTCATCGTTTGTTGTTCCTCGCTGTTCTTCGTTCGTTTTTCCTCTTTCGTCTTTCCTCTCTCCTCTTTCGTCGTTCGTCGTTCGCCGTTCGCCGTTCGTCTTTAGTCTTTCGCCGTTTGTCGTTTATCGTTAGTTGCTTGTCGTTCGTCGCTCGTCGCTTGTCATACGTCGCTCGTCTCTGGTCGTTGGTGTTCTTTGTTCGCAGTTTGTCGAATGTCCTTCGCCGATCGTCGTTCGCCTTATGCTGTTCGGCGTTCAACGTTCGCTGTTCGTCGTTCGTCGTTTGTCATTCGTCGTTAGTCGTACGTCGTTCTTTGCTTCTCTTTCGTCGCTCGTTGTTCGAAGTTCGTCGTTCACCGTTCGTCTTTAGTCTCGCATTCATCGTTCGTCGTTTGTCTTTCGTTCCTTGCCGTTCGTCGCTCGTCATTCGTTGTTCTCGTTTGTTTATATTTTTCGAATTTTAAAATTTTTTGAATATTTTTCGAATATTTATATATTTTGAATTTTGGTATTTTTCGAATAGTTATATTAATCGCTTTTTCTAATTTTTAGATTTTTCTTCTTTTCTACCATTTCTGTTTCTTGTCTATCGTCGTTCGTCATTCGCATTTAATGTTTCCTCTTTTGTCTTTTGTCTTTCCGCTATCGTCTATCCTCTTTCGTATTTCACATTTCGTCTTACGCATTTCGACTTTCGTATTTCGTCTTTTGTCTTTCGTCGTTTGTCATTCGTCTTTCGTGTCTCGTCTTTCGTGTCTCGTCTTTCGTATTTCGTCGTTCATTGCTCGTCATTCGGTGTTCGTCGTTTCTCGTGCGTCGTTCTTCATTAGTAGTTCGTCATTCCTTGTTTGTCTTTTTTTATATTTCCGTTTGTCGATTATTTTATATGATTTGAATTTTAATAATTTTCGCATTCTTATCATTTTCGTTTTTCCCATTCTTTAGATTTTTTGTTTTTTCCACCATTTGTTTTTCTCGTCTTTCGTTGTTCGTCATTCACCTTTCACCTTTCTTTCGTCTTTCGCCACATTTCGTCTTTCGCCTTTCGTCTTTCATATTTTGTGGTTCCTCGTTCGTTTTTACTCTTTCGTCCTTCGTCGTTTGACGTTCGCCGATCGTCGTTTGTCGTTCTTCTTTAGTGTTTCGCCGTACGTCGTTTGACGTACGTCGTTCACTGCTTGCCGCTCGTCGTTTGCCGTTTGTAGTTGGTCGTTCTTCGTTCGCAGTTCGTCGAATGTCCTTCGTCGATCGTCTTTCGCCGTGCGCTGTTCGGCGTTCGCCGTTCGCTATTTGGCGTTCGCCGTTCGTCTTTCTTCGTTTGCTGTTCGTCGTTCTTTGCTTCTCGTTCGTCGCTCGTCGGTCGTCGTTTGTCGTTCGTCGTTCCTCTTTAGTCTTCCGAAGTTCGCCGTTCGTGGTTCCTCGTTCTATGTCTGTCGTTTGTTTATATTTTTGAATTTTAATATTTATGAATATATTCCAAACATTTATATCTTGAATTTTGATATTTTTCAAATAGTTATAATTTTCGCTTTTTCTAATTTTTTGATTTTTCCTTTCTTTCCAATTTTTGTGTTTTTTATCTATCGTCATTCGTCATTCGCCCTTCATGTTTCGACTTTCGTCTTATGTCTTTTGTCTTTCGTCTACCCTCATTCGTCTTACGTCTTTCGTTTTTCAGCTCTCGTCTTACGCATTACGTCTTTCCTCTTTCGGGGTTTGTCGTATATTATTCATCTTTCGCCGTTCGTCGTTCATCTTTAGTCTCGTCGTTCGTCGTTTTTACTTCGTCTTTCGTCTTTCATCTCTTGTCTTTCGTGGTTTGTCGTTAGTTTTAATTCTTTGGTCTTTCATCCCTCGTCTTTCGTCACTCGTCGTTCGTTAATCGTCGTTTCTCGTGCATCATTCGTCGTTCAACGTTAGCAATTCGTTGTTCGTCGTTTCTCAATAGTTGTTCGTCGTAGGTCGTTGCTCGTTCGTCGTTCGTAGTTCGCAGTTGGTCGTTCGTCGTACGCCATTCTTCGGTCGTCGCTCGACGTTTGGCGTTCTTCGTTCGCAGTTCGTCGTTCATCACCGTTAGTCGTGTGTTGCGTATCGTTCTTCGCTCGTCGTTCGTCGCTTGTCGCTCTTCGCCGTTCGTTCGTTGTTCGTCGTTTGTAGCTCGACGCTCGTCGTTAGACATTCGTCGCTCCCTGTTCGCCGTTCGTCGTTCACTTTCGTCGTTCGTCGTTCGTTTATATTTTCCGAATTTTTCATATTTCGAAAAATTATTTTTTCGAATTTTTATGTTTCTAATATTAATATTTTTCGAATTTTTATATTTTTCCAAATATTAGATTTTTTGTTTGTTCCACCATTTGTATTTCTGGTGTTTCATCATTCGTCGTTCGTCCTTCTTCGTTCGTCGTTCGCCGTTCTCTCTTCGCGGTTCGTCGATCGCCATTTGTCGTCATCGTCGAGCGACATACGTCGTTTGTTGCTTCTCGTACGTCACTTGTCGCTCTTCTTCCGACGTTTATCATTCGTTGTTCGCCGGTCGTCGTTCGTTTTGGGACGTACGAAGCTCGTCGTTCGTCACTCGACGCTCGTCGCTTGTCGTTCGCCGTTCCTTTGTTCGTCGTTCGTTGTTTGTAGTTTCTTTATATTTTTTGAATTTTAATATTTTACAAATTTCTGTATTTTTCGAACTTTTATATATTTTGAAAATTTATATATATCGAATTTTTGTATTACCGAATGTATTTGTTTGAAATTTTTAAATTTTTCGTTTTTTCCTTCTTTTGTGTTTCTGGTCTTTTGTCATTCGCCTTTCGTTTTCAATCGTTGGTCGTTCGTCTTTTGTCTTCCGTTTTTCGTCTTTTCGTCGTTCGTCGTTCGTCGTTCGCAGTTGGTCGTTCGTCGTATGTCGTTTGTCGTGTGTTGCTTTTTTTGAATTGTTAGATTTTTTCGTTTTTACCTTTTGTGTTTCTGGTTTTTCTTCTTTCGTCAATCGCCTTTCATGTTTCGTCTTTCGTCTTACCTCCTTCGCCTTTAGTCTTTTGCCACCTTTCGCTTTTCGTCTTTCGACTTCCGTCATTCATCATACATGGTTCGTCGTGTGTTTTTCCTCTTTGGTCTCTTGTCTCTCATCTTTCGTCGTTCGTTTTACGTCTCTCATCTTTCGTTTTTCGTTGTTCGGCGTTCGGCGTTTCTCGTTCATTAGTCGTTGGTCGTTCTATGTTAGCTGTTCGTCATTCGTCGTTCGGCGTTCCTCGATTGTTGCCTGTCGTTGGTCGTTGCTCGTTTGTCGTTCGTCCGTCATCGTTCGAAAATACTCGATTTTCGTTCTTCGTTCGTCGCTCGTCGTTCGTCCTTTGTCGTCCTTCGTTCGAAGTTCGTGGTTCGTCGTTCGTCGTTCGTGGTTCGTCGTCGTCGCTCGTTTTTCGTCGCCAGCGGTTGGCACTCGGCGCTCGTCGTTTGTCATTTTCCGTTCACTTTCGTCGTTTGTCGTTCGTTGATATTTTCCAAATTTTTCATTTTCCGAAATTTTATATTTTTCAATTTCTCATATTTTTCGAATTTATATTTTTTAATTTTTTTACTTTTTAGATTATTCTTTTTTTCCACTATTTGTGTTTCCGATGTTTCATCATTCGTCTTTAGTCGTTCGTCTTTCGTCTTTCCTCCTTCGTCGTACGTGGTTCGTTTATTTTATATCTTTTGAATTTGTATATTTTTCAAGTTTTTATAATTTTAATTTTATTGTTTTTCGAATTTTTATAATTTTGAAAATTTCATAATTTTTATTTTATGTTTTTTCATATTTTTAAATCTTTCTCCACTTTTCGTGTTTCAGGTTTTTCGTCGTTCGCCATTCGCCGTTCATCTTTCGTCGTTTGTCATTCGTCGTTTGTCGTTTTTTGTCTTTCGTCTCTCGACTTTCGTTATTGGTCGTTCCTCGTTCGTCGTTCGTCTTTCGTCGTTCGTCATTCGTTGTTTATCATTTTTCGTTCGCGGCTTGTCGTTCGTCGCTCTCCGTTCGTCGTCCGTCGTTCGTCGCTCATCGCTGGCCGCCCGTCGTTCCTATTTCTCTTTCCATTGCTCGTCGTTCACTTTCGTTGTTCGTCGTTCGTTTATATTTTCCAATTTTTTCATATTACAAGTTTTATATTTTTCAAATTTTTATATTTTTCTATTTCATCTTTTTCGAATTTTTATTTTCCAGGATTTTTCGACTTTTTAGAATTTTTCTTTTTTCCACTCTGTTTCGGGTTTTTGTCGTTAGTCTTTCATCTATCGTTTTTCGTCTTTCGTTTTTCATCGTCCGTCTTCGTTATCGTTCGTCTTCGTTCGTCGTTCGTCCTTCGATTTTCGCTCGCCGCTTGTCGATTGTCGCTCGTCACTCGTCGCTTGTCGCTCTTCGCCCTCGTTTGCTGTTTATTGTTTGTCGTTCGTCTTGGGACGGTAGTCGCTCGTCGCACGGCACTCGTCGTGCGTCGTTCGCCTTTCGTCGTGCGTGGTTCGCCTTTCGTCGTTTGTCGTTCGTTTGTTCGTCGTTCGTCGTTCTTAGGTCGTCGTTCGTTATTGGTCATTCGCCGTTCGTCGTTCGCCGTTCGTCGTTCGCCGTTCGTCGTTCGCCGTTCGTTCGTCTGTAGTCGTTTGTTGTTTGTTTTTCGAATATTTATATTATTCGATTTTCATATATTTTGAATTTTTATATTTTTCGAATTTTTATATATTTTGATTTTTATATTTTTTCAATTTTCATTTTTTCGTTTTTTCGAATTTCTATTTTTTTGTTTTTTCCGCCATTTGTCTTTCATATTGGTTTTTAGTCTTACGTCCTTCGTTTTTCTTGTTCGTCTTTCGTCATTCGTCGTTGGTCGTTCGACATACGTCGTTTGTCGTTCGTCATTCATCGTCGGTCATTCGTCGTTCGTCATTCGTCGTTTTTCTTTTCTTTCACCGTTCGACATTCGTTTTTCGTTGTTGATCGTTTGCTGATATTTTTCTAATTTTAATTTTTTCTAATTTTTACATTTTTCCAATTTTCTATATTTTGAAATTTTATATTCTTCGACTTCTTATATTTTTCGAATATTTATATTTTTCGTTTTTTGAATTTTTTATATTTTTCGTTTTTTTCACCATTTGTTTTTCTGGTCTTTCGTTTCGTCTATCGTCTTTCGTCGTTCGTTGTTCGTCGTTCGTTGTTCGTCGTTCGTTGCTTGTTGTTCGTTACTCTTTGCTTATTGTTCGTCGTTAACCATCGTCGTTCGTCACTCGACATTCGTTTGTTCGTTCTCTCGTCTTTTGTCGTTCGTCGTTACTCGTTCGTCTTTCGTCTCTCGTCTTTTGTCTATAGTCTCTCGTTTTGCGTCGTTCGTCGTTTCTCGTTCATAGTTTGTCATACTGCGTTAGCAGTTCGTCGTTCGTCGTTGCTAGTGCGCCTTTTCTCGTTCACAGTTCGTCATACTTCGTCTATCGTTCGCAGTTCGTCTCTCGTCGTTCGTTGTTTCTCGTTTGTTTATATTTTTCAATTTTTTTTATTTTTCAATTATTTATATTTTTTGAAGTTTTATTTTTTTGAATTTTTAGATGTTTCGTTGTATCTATCATTTCTATTTCTGGTCTTTTGTCGTTCGTTTTTCGTCTGTCATCGGTCGTTGTTCGTCTTTCGTCGTTCGTCGTTTGTCGTGGTCGTTGCTCGTTCGTCGTTCATCGTTCCATGTTTGTCCTTCGTCGTTCGCCGTTCGCCGAATGCTGTATGTCGTTCGTCGTTAGTCGTTTGTCGTTCGTCGTTCGTCATTCGTCGTTCGTCGTTCGTGGCTCGTCGTTCGTCGCTCGTCGCTCGTCACTCTTCGCGTATGGGTCATCGCCCGTTGTTCGCCGTTCGCCGTTCTTCCTGGGACGTTCGACGCTATCGTGTGTCGTTCGCCGTTCGTAGTTCGTTCGTTCGTCGTTCGACGAACATTGTTCGCCGTTCGTCTGTCATCGTTCGTTGTTTTTTGTTTAATTATATTTTTCGAATATTTATATTTTTTGTTTTTTCGAATTTTAAATTTTTCATTTTTTCCATCATTTGTGTCACTGGGTTTTCGTCATTTGCCTTTATTTTATCATCGATAGTCTTTCGTCTTTTCTCTTTCGTCTTTCGCAGACTTTCGCTTTTCGTCCTTCGACTTTCGTCTTTCATCTTTCGTGGTTCGTCATTCGTTGTTCGTCGTTAATAGTTCGTCTTTCGTCGTTCATTATGCGTCGTTCGTCGTATCTCATTCGTTCGTCGTCCTTCGTCTATCGTCCATCGTTCGCAGAATCGTCGTTCGCTGTTCGTCGATTCCCGTTCGTCGTTCTTCATGCGTCGTCCTTCGTTGTGTGTCTTTTTTATATTTTCGTTTGTCGTTTGTTTATATAGACTTAATATATTTTTTGAATATTAATACTTTTCGCATACTTATCTTTTTCGTATTTTCCAATTTTAAATTTTGCGTTTTTTCTACCAGTAGTCTTTCTGGCCTTTCGTCGATCGTCAATCGCCTTTCACGTTTTCTCTTTCGTCTTTCATCTTTCGCTGTTTGTCGTTCGTCGTTCGTTTTTCCTCTTTCGCTTTTCGCCACCTTTCGATTTAGTCTTTCGCTTTTCGATTTTCTTCTTTCATCTTTCGCTGTTCGTCTTTCGCCGTTCGTTTTTCCTGTTTCGTTTCTCCTCTTTCGTCGTTCGCCGTTCGTCTTTAGTCTTTCGCCGTACGTCGTTTGTTGTTCGTCGTTCGTTGCTTCTCGTTTGTCGCTCGTCGCTGGTCGTCGCTAGCCGTTCACAGTTCGTCGTTAGCCGTTTGTCGAATGTCCTTCGTCGATAGTCGTTCGCCGTTCGCCGTGTATTGTTCGCCGTTCGCTGTTCGCCGTTCGTCGTTTTTCGTTCGTCGTTTGTCATTCGCCGTTCGTCGTTCGTCGTTCGTCGCTCGTCGTTCTAGTTCGGCGTTGGCAGTTTGGCGTTCGTCATTCGTTTGTTTTTATTTTTCGAATTTTAAAAGTTTTGAATATTTTTCGAAGATTTATATATTTTGAATATTTTTCGAATAGTTCTAATAATAGCTTTTTCTAATTTTTAGATTTTTCCTTTTTTCCACCATTTGTGTTTCTTTTCTATCGTCGTTCGTCATTCGCCTTTCCTCTGTTCTATATCCTCTTTTCGTCTTTAATCTTTCGTCTTACGCATTTCGACTTTCGTATTTCGTCTTTTGTCGTTCGTCGTTTGTCACTCGTTTTTCCTATTTCGTTTTTCGTGTCTCGTCTTTTCTTCGTCGTTCGTCGTTCGCCGTTCGTCGTTCGGTGTTCGTCGTTTCTCGTTCGTCGTTCTTTTTCTTTTTTTATATTTCCCGTTTGTCGTTTGTTTATATAAAAATTTTATATGCTTTGAATTTTAATAGTTTTCGCATATTTATCATTTTCGTTTTTTGCAATTTTTAGATTTTTTGTTTTTTCCACCATTTGTTTTTCTCGTCTTTCGTCGTTCACCTTTAACGTTCACCTTTCACCTTTGACTTTTCGTCAATCACCTTTGACGTTTCGTCTTTCGCTTTTCGACTTTCGTTTATCATCTTTCGTGGTTTGTCGTTCGCCGTTCTTGTCGATCGTCTTTAGTCTTTCTCCGTACGTTGTTTGTCATACGTCATTCGCTGCTTGATGTCTCGTCGCTCATCGTTCGCCGTTTGAAGTTCGTCGTTCTTCGTTCGCAGAACGTCGTTCGTCGAATATCGATCGTCGTTCGCCGTTCGCCGTGCACTGTACGGAGTTCGCCGTTTGCTATTCGGCGTTCGCCGTTCGTCTTTCTTCGAATGCTGCTCGATTTTTTTGCTTCTCGTTCGTCTCTCGTCGGTCGTCGTTTGTCTTTCGTCGTTCGCCTTTCGTCTTTCGCCGTTCGAGGTTCGTCGTTTTTTCTTTGTCTTTCGTCTTTCATCTTTCGTCGCTTCTCAATCGTCGTACGTCGTAGGTCGTTGCTCGTTCGTCATTCGTAGTTCGCAGTTGGTCGTTTGTCGTTCTTCGTTCGCAGTTCGTCGTTCATCGTTCGTCGTTAGTCGTGTGTTGTTTATCATTCAACGCTCGTCGCTCTTCACCCTTCTTTCGTCATTCGGTTGTTCTTTGTTCGTCGGTCGTCATCCGTCGTACATCGTTCGTCGCTCGGCGCACGTCGATCGACGTTCGTTGTTGCTTGTTCGCCGTTCGTCGTTCACTTTCGTCGTTCGTTTATATTTTTCGAAAAAAAATTCGAATTTTTATGATTTTGTAATAATAATGTTTTTGAATTTTAATGTTTTTCAAATCATTTATTTTTCGAATTTTTATATTTTGCGATTTTTCGAAATTTTAGATTTCTGATTTTCACTATTTGTATTTCAGGTCTTTTCTCATTCGGCTATCGTGTTTCGGGTTTCAAGTTTCAAGTTTCATCTTTTACCTTCCGTCTTACGCATTTCGTTCTTCGTCTTTCGTCGGTCGTCTTACGTATTTCGTTGTTCGTCGTTCGTGTTTTGTCTTTCGTTGTTTGTCGTTCGTCGCTCTTCGCTCAACGATCGTTGTTCGTCACTCGTCATTCGTTGTTCGTGTTCGTCTTTTCTCGTTTTATCGTTCATCGTTTTTTTGCATTTCCTCGTTCGTCGAAGGTCCTTCACCGATCGTCGTTTGTTGTTTGTCGTTTGTTAATGTCATTTATTTCAAAAATATTGTTGTATTTTAATATCTTTCCGTTATTTATATTTTTCGTTTTTTCGGATTGTTAAATTTTTCGTTTTTTATCATTTGTGTTTCTGGTCTTTCGTCAATCGCCTGTCATGTTTCATCTTTCGTCTTTCGTCTTTGGTCTTTGGTCTTGTGCTGCCTTTCGCTTTTCGCCTTTCGACTTCCGTCTTTCATCTTACATAGTTCGTCGCTCGATTTTTGTCTTTCGTCTCTCATCTTTCGTCGTTCGGCGTTTCTCGTTCTACGACTAATGTCGTTCGTCGTTCTGTTAGCAGTTCGTCATTCGTCGTTCGGCGTTCCTCGTTCGTTGCTCGTCGTTGGTCGTTGCTTGTTTGTCACTCGTCGTTCATTGTTCGTTACTCGTCGTTGGTCGTTGCTCTTTTTTCGTTCGTCGTTCACTTTCGTCGTTCGTTCATATTTTCCAAATTTTTCATTTTTCGAAATTTTATATTTTTCGAATTTTTATATTTTTCGAAATATTATATATTTCGAATTTCAATATTTTTCCAATTATTATTTTTCGATTTTTTACTTTTTAGGTTATTCGTTTTTTCCACTATTTGTGTTTCTGGTGTTTCGTCATTAGTCTTTCGTCGTTCGTCTTTCTTCTTTCCTCGTTCGTCGTGCGTCGTTCGTTTACATTTTCCGAACTGTCTCATCGTTCGTCGATTGTCATTCGTCGTTTGTCGTTTTTTCTTTCGTCTCTCGACTTTCTTTTGTCGTCGTTGGTCGTTCCACGTTTGTTGTTCGTCGTTCGTCACTCGTCTTTTGTCGTTCGTCTTTCGAAGTTCGTTTATATTTTTCGAATAATCATATTTTTCGAACTCCTATATTTTTATTTTTTTTGTTTTTGTTTTTTAGTATTTATTGATTTTTTCCACCATTTGATTTTCTGGTCTTTCGTCGTTCAACCTTCGTCTTTCGTCGTTCGTTGTTCGTCGTTCGCGGCTTGTCGTTCGTCGCTCTCCGTTCGTCGTCCGTCGTTCGTATCCGCTGGCCGCCCGACGATCGTCCTTCCACCGCTCGTCGTTCACTTTCATTGTTCGTTTATATTTTCCAAATTTTTCATATTACAAAGTTTTATATTTTTTTATATTTTTCTTTTTTATCTTTTTCGAATTTTTATATTTCAGGATTTTTCGACTTTTTAGATTTTTTGTTTTTTCTACTCTGTTTTTGTGGTCTATCGTCGATCCTTCTATCGTTTTTCGTCTTTTGTATTTCATCGTTCGTCTTCGTTGGCGTTCGTCGTCGTTCATCTTTCTTTGTGTGTTCGTCGTCTTTTGTCTTTCGTCGTTCGTCCTTCGATATTCGCCGTTCGCCATTCGCTGATCGCCGTTTGTCGTTCCACTTTCGTCGTTTGTGGTTAGTCGTTTGTTGCTTATCATTCGTCGCTTCTCGTTCGTCGCTCGCCGCTTGTCGATTGACGCTCGTCAATCGTTGCTTGTCGCTCTTCGCTCTTGTTTGCCGTTTGTCGTTCGTCTTGGGACGTTAGTCGCTCATCGCACGGCGCTCGTCGCACGGCGCACGTCGTTCGACATTCGCCTTTCATCATTTGTCGTTCGTTTCTTCGTCGTTCGTCGGTCTTCGTTCGCCATTCGTCATTCATCGCTCTCCGTTCGTCGTTCGCCGTCCGTTCGTCTGTCGTCGTTTGTTTTTCGATTTTTAATATTTTTCGAATTTTTATATTTTTATATATTTCGAATTTTTATTATTTTCGAATTTTTATATCTTTCGATTTTTTATATTTTTAATTTTTATATTTTCCGTTTGTTCGAATTTCTAGATTTTTCGTTTTTTCGGTCTTTTGTCATTCGCCTTTCGTGTTTCGTCTTTCATCTTTCGTTTTTCGTCTTACGTCCTTCATGTTTTCTTGTTCATCTTTCATCATTCGTCATTCGTCGTTGGTCGTTCGTCATTCGTCGTTCATTTGTCGTTCGTGGTTTCTCATTCGTCGTTCGTCATTCGTCTTTCGTCGTTTGTCTTTCGTCGCTTTTTTTACATTTTTGTATTTTTAGGCTTCTTTTTTCGAAAATTATATTTTTCGTTTTCGGAATTTTTTATATTTTTTGTTTTTTCACCATTTGTGTTCGTCTTTATTCTTTCGTCGTTCATTGTTCGCCGTTCGTTTCTTGTTGTTCGTCACTCTTCGCTTGTTCGTCGTTCGCCATTCGTCGTTCGTCGCTCAACATTCGTTTGTTCGTCGACGAACGACGAGCAACCTACGACAAACGGTGAACAACGAATGACGAACAACGAAAGAGAAAACACAAAAAATGATCGAAAACACTGAAGAAAATTTCGAAAAATTACTTCGGAAAATATAAACCTACGACAAGCGACGAACGACGATCGACGAAGACCGAGTGACAAGCGACGAACGATCAACGAACTACGAGCGACGAAAGAACGGCGAACGGCGATCGGCGAACGACAAACGAACAACGGTCGACAAACGATTAACGAAAAACGATGAACGACGAACAGACGAACGACAAACGACACAAGGCGAACGACGAGCGACGAACGACGAATGGCGAACAATGAACGACGGTCGATGAGCGATAAGCGACAAACGACGAACGACGAAAGGCTGTAATCTTAAGACGAATGACGGAAGACCAGACACACATGGTAAAAAAAAAACAAAAATCTAAAAATTCAAAATTTATAAAAAATTGAAAAATATAAAAATTAAAAATTGAAAATTAAAAAATTTTAAAATCTCGAATAATAAAAACTTCGAAAAATATAACAATTTGAAAAATATAAACGGACTACGAACGACAGAATCGAGCGACAATCGACGAATGACTAACGACGAACTACGAACGTCTAACGTCGATCAACGAACGACAAACGACAGAGAGCGGAACGACAAACGACGAAGGATGAAAGACAAAAGATCAGAAACACGAAAAGTGGAAATTCGAAAAATACATAAAACCGCAAAACATAAAAATTCGAAAAATTTAAAAATTTGAAAACATAAAAATTAAAAATAATAAAAATCCAAAAATATAAACATTCGAAAATATAAAAGTACGACGAACGACGAACAACGAAGTAAGATCGACAAACAAATATAGACTCTATAGTCTATAGAAACTATAGTTTCTCTATAGAAACGACGATCGACAAACGACGAATGAAGAACAACGATCGACGAACGACGAATGACGAAAGGTAAATAACGAACGACGAAAGACAAGAAAAACTAAAATTGGAAATAAACGAAATATATAAAAATTCGAAAAAAGAAATCAAGAAAATTCGAAAATTATAGAAATTCGGTGAATATAATAATTCGAAAAATATAAAAATTCAAAAAACATGATAATTTGAAATATATAAAAATCGAAAAATATAAAAATTAAAAAATTAAAAAAATCAAAAAAGACAAAAATTCAAAAAATATAACAATTTGAAAACTTTAAACGACGTACGTACGAAGAAAGACGAGCGATGAACGTCGACGCGACGACTGACGAACGATGAGCGACTAACAACAAACGACAACAAACGACGAACGACGAAAGATGAACGCTGAAAAATGGAAGACGATATATCAAAAACTATCGACCCAAGACCAGAAACACAAGTGGTGGAAAAACAAAAATCTAAAAATTCTAAAATTAAAAATAAAAGTATTGAAAATATATGAAAATTTGAAAAATATAATAATTCGAGAAATATAAAAATTCGAAAATTTTGAAATTTGAAAAATACTATTAGTAAAAAAATAAATGCAAACGACAAACGATGGACAAAGGACGAACACGGACGGCGAACAACGAGCGACAAGCGACGAACCACTAGCAACGAACAACGACCGGTGATTGACTATCCACAAACGGCCAACGGCGAACTGCGATCAGAGAACGACGAACGACTGACGAACAACGAACAACGACGAACGACAAACGACGAACGACGAGCGGCGAAAGACGAATACGAACGACGAATGACCAGAAAAACAAATGGTGGATAAAACGCAAAATCTAAAAATTCGAAAAACCGAAAAATGTGAATATTTGAGATATATCTTTATTCTAAATATATACAAATTCGAAAGATAAAAATTTGAAAACGATAAACAAACGGCAAACAACGAACGACTAAAGGCGAACGACAAACGGCGAACAACGAAAAACGTACATCGAGCGACGAGCAAGAAACGACTAACGACGACCTACGATCAACGAACTACGAACGTCGATGGACGAACGACGAACGACAAAAGACGAAAGATGAATGAGGAAAGACGAATGACGAAAGACGAATGACGGAAGACGAAATACGAATGACGGAAGACGAAAGACGAAAATAAAAAGACGAATGACGTACGAAAGTTAAAAAACACAAATATGGAAAAACGAAATATCTTAAAATTGGAAAAACCAAAATTATAAAATACGAAAAATAAAACATTCAAAGAAATAATAATTCAAAAAAATGGAACTTCGCAAAAAATATAAAAGCTTAAAAATTAAAAAGTCAATAGATATAAAAATTCAAAATTTGAACAATTTATAAAATATAAAATTCGAAAAATGTAAAGAACGACGAACGGTGGACAACGAACAACAAATCACAAACCACGAACGACGAACAAAGGACGAGAAACGACGAACGACAAGCGACAAAAGGTGAAAGACGAGCGACAAACGTCAAGAAACGAACGACGGACGACAAACTACGAACGACGAATGGTAAACGTCGAACGACGAACGACTAACGACGAACAAACGAATGACAAATGACGAGCGAAAAACGGTGAGCGGCGAACGTCGAACGCCGAACGGCGAAGGACAAGCGACGAACGACAAACAAACGAACGACGAACGACGTGTGACGAACGGGAAGCAACGAAAGTCGAACGAAGAAACACGAAAGACTAGACACAAAAAGTGGAAAACAAAAAACTAGAAATTCAAAAAAATACAAATTATAAAAATTCGAAAAATATAGAATTTCAAAAATTGTATTCCATAACAATTTAAAAATTCGAAAAATTTAAGCAAACAACAAACAATGAAAGTCGAATGACGACCGGCGAAAGACCAACGATGAATCCCGAGCGACGAAGGACGAACGACGAGCGACGACGAACGACCAACTACAAACGACGAAAGACGAAAGATGAAAAACGAAAGGCGAAAGGCAAATAACGAACGACGAAAAACCAGAAACACGAAAAGTGGATAATACGAAAAAACTAAAAATTCGAAAAACCAAAAATATAAATGTTAAAATATTATAAAGATTCAAAATATAAAAATTCATATAATATAAAATTTCGAAAATATAAAAATTCGAAAAATATTAAAATTCGAAAAACATTAAAATTTCAAAAATATAAAAATTCAAAAATAATTAAATTATCAAAAATTAAATTTTCGGAAATAATAAACCAACGACGATAGACGATTGACTATCGACGAACGGCGAACGACGAACGCCGAACGACAAACGACGAACAAAGGACATACAAGTAACGAAGTCGAACGATGAAAGAAGAAAGACGTACGACGAAAGACCATTAAATAAAAATGTGGAAAAAACAACAAAAATCAAAAAACGAAAAATATACAAATTTGAAAATTTTAAAAATTTGAAAAATATAAAAATTCGGAAAATGTAAATATTCAACAAATATAAAAAATCGAAAAATTAAAAATTCGAAAAGTGTACAATTCGAAAACTATAAACGAAGTACGAACGACGAGCGACTGACGACAAACGACGATCGACGAAATACCAAGACAAACGACGAACGTCGAAAGACGAACGATGAAAAACAATAGACAATAGATGAAAGACGAACGACGAAAGACTAGAAACACAAATAGTGGAAAAAACAAAAGATCTAAAAATTCGAAAAACCTAAAATTATAAAAATCGAAAAATTTAAAAATTCAAAAATATAAAAATTCAATACAAAATAGAAACTCGAGAATAATAAAACTTAGAAAAATTTAGATTTTCCAAAAATGAAAATTAGAAACATTAAAAGTCGAAAATATAAACAAACGACAAACAACGAACGACCTAAGACGAATAACGAACAACGAACGACGCACGAAAAGCGACGAAAGACGAACTGCGAAGGAAAACTACGAAAGACGAACGACGAACAAACGACGAACGACCAGCGAACAACGACCAACGACGCACGAAAAACGATGAACTGCGAACGAAGAACGACGAATGGCGTAAGACGAACGATGAACGAAGAACGACGAACAAAGAACGACGAACCACGAACTGCAAACGACGAACTACGAACGACGTATGATAAACGACGAACGTTGATAGACGAAAGCCGAATGATAAATAAAAATATTAAAAATCCAAAATATGAAAAATCGAAAAATATTAAAATTAGAAAGTTAATTTTTTTTAAATATCAAATTTTGAGTAATTAAGATTTCGAAAATATAAACGTACGGCGTACGGCGATCGGGAAAGACGAACGATGAAGAAACGAAAGACGTTCGACGAACGACCAACGAAAAATGAACTGCGAACGAAGAACGATACACGACGAAGGAAGAACGACGAATCACGAACGGTGATCGACGAACGACGTTCGACGAACGTCGAACGGCAAATGAAAAACGACGATCGACAAACGACGAAACACGAAAAACGAATGAAAAATGAAAAATATTAAAATTCAAAAAATGTTTAATATTCGAAAGATATAAAAATTCGAAAAATATTAATATTCAAATAATATTACATTTTTGATCATGAAAATTCGGAAAATATAAATAAACGACGAACGGCGAAAGACGAACGACGAACAACGAACGGCGAATGACGAACGACGTTCCAAAAATTCGAAAAATTAAAAAATTAAAAAAAATTAAAAATTCGAAAATAGTAAAAATTCCAAAATTATATAAATTCTAAAAAGCACGAAATATATAACAATTCGAAAAATATAAAAGAAGTACGAAGGACGAAAGACGAGAGACGACCGACGATCGACAAACGACGATTGACAAACGACGAACGTGGGACGGCGAACAACGAACGACAAACGACTAACGGCGAACGACGATCGCCGTTCGACGAACGACGAACGACGAGTGACGAATGACGAACGACGAATGACGAAACATGAAACTCGAAAAACGAAACCGAAAAATAATAAAAAACAAAATAAATAAAACGAAATAACGAAATTAAAAAACTAAAACGAAAGAACAAAAATAACCGGAAAAAGGAAAACTAAATCGCAAAACCTGAAATCAAAACACCATTATAAAATTTTGAAAACGAAAAACTGATAAACAAAAAGAAAACGAAAAAACGAAAACGTAAAAACGACAACGAAAAAACGTAAACGATAAATCGAAAAGACAAAAATGAAGAAACGAAAACGAAAATGAAAAACCGTGAATGAAAAGAAACAGAAAACGAAAACGTAATAACGAAAACGTAAGCATGAAAACGGAAAAACGAAATTGTAAACACGAAAACGTAAAACGAAAACGTTAAAACGAAAACATAAAAACGAAAACGTAAGAACGAAAACGTAAAAACAAAAACATAAAAACGAAAACGTAAAAATGAAAATTTAAAGACAACACTGAAAAAGGAAAAACCAAAACTTAAAAGCGAAAACCTAAAAACGAAAACATAAATATGAAAATGAAAAAACCAAAAATGAGAACGAAGAAACGAAAATGTAAAATCGAAAACGTAAAGCCAAAAATATTAAACGAAAACGAAGAAACGTAAAAGCGAAAACAAAAAAACGAAAGCGTAAAATCGGAAACATAAAAACGATAATATAAAAAAAACTAAAAACGTAAAAACGAAGGCGTAAAATCGAAAACGTCAAACCAAAAATGTCAAAACTAAAACGTAAAAACGAAAACGAAAAAACCAAAACGTAAAAACCAAAACGTAAAAACAAAAACGAAAACATAAAAAAACGTAAAAAGAAAAACGTAAAACCGAAAACGTAAAAAGGAAAACATAATAACGAAAACGTGAGAACGAAAACGTAAAAGCGAAAGCTTAAAAACGAAAACCTTAAAACAAAAGCATAAAAACAAAAGTGTGAAAACGAAAACAAAAAAAGACGACGACGAGGAGAAAATCGAAGATACCAAAACGAAAAAAGGAAAAACCGAAAGGAAAACACGAAAACGAAAAAATAAACACAAAAATATAAAAACGAGGACAAAAAACAACACAAAACGAAAACGAAAATACGGAAACGAAAATTCGAAAACCTTAACACGAAAACGAAACGAAGAAACGAAAATGATGAAACGAAAAAAAATTCGAAAACAAACACGAAATAACATAAACGAAAAAGGAAAAACCAAAGACCAAAACACGAAAACCAAAATACAGAAACGAAAAAATGGAAAATAAAACGAAAAATTTAAAATGAAAAGAAAAAACGAAATCGAAAAAAAGCAACGAAAACGAAAAAACTAAACAAAAGAATGGAAACGAAAGAATCAAAACGAAAAACTAGAACGTATAAACGAAGACGAAAAAACGAAAATTTCAACTTAAAAAAACTAAAACGAAAAGACAAAAACAAAAGAAACGAAAATAAAAAACGAAGGGACAAAAACGACAAAACCGAAAAGAAAACGAAAAAACTAAAACGAAAATACCAAAATGAAAAGACGAATATACAAAAATGAAAAACAAAAAAACTATAAAACGACCAGTAAAAGAAGACGAAAAATACGTAAACTAATTTAACAAAAATGCGTACACGAACACCAAGAAGCAAAAACCAAAACACGAAAAAGAAAAAACGAAAAAAGAAAAACGAAAACGAAAGAAGGGAAACAAAATATCCAAAACGAGAAACTAAAACGATAAAACGAAAACGAAAACACGAAAACCAAAAAAACGTAAACAAATACGCGAAAACGAAAAAACGAAAAGAAGAAAACGAAAAACAAAAACGATAAAACGAAAACGAAAACGAAAAAACTGAATGTAATAACGTAAACGTAAAATAAAAAACAAAAAACAAAAAACGAAAATAAAAATGAATACGAAAAGCTGAAAACGAAAATACGAAAACGAAAATAGGAAAATGGAATAACGAAAACCAAAAAACGAGAACTAGAAAACGAAAACCAAAATAAAAAATGAAGACGATGAACCGGAAACGAAACAACCAGCACGAAACACGAAAACTTAAAATGGAAACGAAACAAAGACGAAGACAAAGACGAAGACGAATAGAAAAACGAAGACCAATGATGGAGACGAATGACGAAGACGTAAGTCAAAGACGGAGCACTATTACGAATGCCAAGGACGATGACCACAGACAAAGGCGAAAGACGAAGACGAAGACGAAAGACGAAGACGAAGATGACGAAGGCGAAGGCAAAGGCGAAGGCGAAGGCGAAGGCGAAGGCGAAGGCGAAGGCGAAGGCGAAGGCGAAGGCGAAGACGAAGACGAAAGACGGAAAGGAACGACGATCGACTAACGACGGGCAACTAACGACGAACGACAAACGACGTCCGAGAGACGACGAACGAAGAACGTTGATCGACGAACGGCAAACCACAAACGACGGATGATGACTGACGAACGACGTTCGACAAATGACGAACGAAGAACGGCGAACGACGATCGATGAACGAACGACTAACGACTCACGACAAATGACGATGGACGAACGACGAACGACAATCGACTAACGACGAATGACGAAATATGAAACACGAAAAACGAAACCAAAAACGAAAACGTAAAAACGAAAACTAAAATCCGAAAAATAATAAAAAACAAAAAATTAACGAAATTAGAAAAACCAAAACGAAAAAAGTCAATGTATTTAAAACATTTTTATATTTTTTTAGAAAAAAATTGTTTTTTAAACATACGACAGTGTTATATTGGGACATTTGAGAAAAGTGGCTTCAGAATGCAACGCATTTACACTTACGACAGTTTTCTACAGAAATTGAACGAAATTTATTGTCTGAATGTTGTTACAACGTCACTCTTTTGCTCCGTAGTAAACTCCTAATTATTCGCGTAATAAGGTGGCACAGCAATCGCGGAGTTTTCCTGAAAATCCGCAAATTGGAAAAAAATTTACACAAATCTATACGAAATTGCACATACATATGTAGTAACGAAATATTTTTAGGTGAAAACTCACAGATTTACGTTTAGGGTTCAGGAGAATGAACACTTTCCTAAGCCAGGTGAACCAAATAGTTTCCTCTTGAATAAAACCCATTCATTTTTCTCTTCCGCGTCACAAGCCATGACTCGGCCTAACAATTCGTAAAAATGATCAGAAATGGACAAGCTAATATTGGGACCGACTTGTGGACAACAAGGACGATAATTCTGGCTATTATGGCTGGAAGAAAACTGGGACATCCAACTTATAAAGATGCATTAAGCAGTAAATCGGCGTAAAAACTGACGTGGCTACTATACTCCATTCGTATGAACATTCATTAATCATTAATTCGCTGTAGAAATCTATCGGAATAGGTCATACACACTTTTCTACTTCAAATTTCATATAAAACAGAAAATAGAAAACTGAAACAAACAATTATTTAAAATAGGCCTAAAAAGAAATTATACATTGAATGAGTGAGCATACATTTTTACTTTGAATAATGTAACTAAAAATTCAATTTTTTTGAGTTACGACACTTTTCTACTGGGGGTTTCTCTATTATATTCGTGTTATACTGCTATAAAATTGTAACAAATTTCCATTGGAAGTGAACAGATATTTCACATTATTTTCATGAATGTAAAGATTTTCCTCCCCGAGAGCAAACCCAAAGCAGTTAGGAGTGAAATTCCACAAAAACACTTGGCGTACATTGACATTTCAGATGCTAACATTTTGAATTTTTATTGAATTACTTATTCCATGAGTACGCAGCCACACACTCAACCTGGAGCCATCTATTTTTATTAGTTTTTAATTATTTGGGGAAAGAGTATTTTTTGAGATATTGAGGCTTCAAATGGAAAATGACTCAAAAAATACTATTTCTCAGAAAATTCTAGGTAGAGATGTAGAAAACTACGTTCATAAATTAACTTGCCTTTCACTATTAAACAATTTACAACTAATGGTGCAACACAATGGCACATATTTTCTGCTAGTAGGATTTTAATTTATTTGGTCTGGGCTTCCTTCTCGGTCTGGCCCCATTCTCTTGCCAGCTACCATCTCTCGCCACCCAAAGAATTTTTTTTTACATTCTCTCGATTATTCGGTTTCCTAATGGCAGAAGCGTAATTTTCTACAGAAATATTAAAGAAAATGAAAGCCTCGTTCTATATGGCAATTTTCTTTAAAAATAATTGAGTCGCTTGAATGAAATGGCATTAAGCGTCACTGTAAATCCGAAATTTCAAGCTCTTTTTCATGGAAAACTTTTGAGTTTCCAAAAACCTTCATTTGAAGTAATTTAAATCACATGTGCTTACAAATGTACGAATGATTATAACTTTCTGGAAATGTGATTACATTTTTGTAATTTTTGAAAAACAAAAGAATAGAACTCTATGTCATGTATGTCATCTTATAGAGCAGCTTCACACAGCTCTACCTGAAGTTTAAGGAAAAAATTGGAGCAGAGTTTGAGGAAATTATCTTGTTTTTATTTTTTATTATTGCTCATATCAGACGCAATATTACGCAATTGCCAGGTTTCTTAATAACCATGACCTTAATGAAAGAACTAATTATGGAAAAACAATTTTATTCGATGGAAATATTTCTAACTTTAATTTTGTAGCTATAGAAAGACACCGAAAAAATTCAAACCTTTGAAATTTTCGAAAATTCAAAGTTAATTGTAAAAATTGGACCTATGCCACATACATATGTGTATTTTACTTTATTCTAACAAGAAATTTAAAGAAAAAATTTGGAGCCCTTTTTGAGAAAATTTCCAAAATTTTTCAGTGACTTTATTTTGCCAGCTGCTATCGCCGCCAAACAATGATATTCCACATTAGCTCAATTTTTCGGTTTCCTAATGCTGGAAACGAACTAGTGGTGCTACAGAATGGCACAAACCCCACATAAGTGCATATCCCCGAATAAGTTTTCTATTTTCTTTGATCTCGGCTAGCTATTCGGACTTTCTATATATTCTTCCCAGCTGCCATCTATCGCCGAGAAAAGTACATTTTTTTTCAATTTTCTTAATTTTTATTTTTCTTTATTGTAGAACAGACATATTATTTCAAGAATATCAAAGAACAGTAACACCTCGTCCTAAATAGCAATTTCCTTTCAAAAATTGGGAGACGGTTTTAAGAAAATGGCATTTAAGCGCTACTGTAAAATCGAATTTTGAAGCTCTTTATTACAGAAACTTTTTGAGTTTCCAAAACTTTCAATAGAAGTTATTTGAATCACATTAACTCCCAAATACAATAGTGTTTATATATCGCTGGAAATGTGCATATTAATGGTGTGAGAGATCTTTCAGAAAAATACATTTGTGTAATTTTAGGAAAAATATCCCAAAATGAACTATATGTCATTTTAAACACTACAATTAGCACTATCCATTCGAAAAGTTTGATGGAAACAATTGGGGTCATTTACGAGAAAATGGCGTTTGAGCGTTTCTAAAAATGCGGAATTTTGAGCCAGTATTCACAGAGCATGCTGGTTTTCGACAAATTGTATTCGACATTATTTAAAGCAAATGTACTCATAAATATAATAATGTGAATCTATAGCCGCTAATTAAAATATTAATGTTGGAGAAAAATGTCTAAAAATTAAAAAATACACTTTTGTAATTTTTGAAAAAAACACAAGGATAGAGAAATATGGCTTTTATAAATAATATATCTCATAAAGTACATTTAGCATTACACCTACCATAAGTTTACAGAAAAAAATTGAAGCTGTTCTCGAGAAAATCTTGTTTTTCTTATTTTAGCACATATTAGCAGCAATTTAGCACATATTGTCAGCAATATTGCGCGAAAGCTACTAAAAGTTTCAAAAGATAGAACGTGACCTTAATGGATGAATTATTTATGGACTAAAAATTTAATTTAAAGTAAAAATTTCCATCTGTAATTTTGTAATTGTAGGAAAAATTCAAACATTTGAAATTTTCGAAAATTCAGATTGAACCCTAAAAATCGGACTTATGCCAAGTTTGTAGGTGTATTACTCTATTCATACCAGAAATTTAAAGAAAAAATTAAAGCCATTTTTGATAAAATATTGAAAATATCCCGGGGGCTTCAAGTAAACTACTCCCAAATTTTAAAAAATTCTATTCAAACTCCCAAGGCTTGCACCCGAGGGAGGTCGACAGGGGTTTCTTCGAAGTGAAAAAAATGTTAAGTATGGTTTCAGCGATAGTGGTGTTCACAGACGGTCGGAGGAACAGACAAACGTCTTGCTGTCAAATATTTTACTGCATCAAGTACCCACAAAACAGTAGTATACACTTTACTCCGTACATACGTACGTATACAAGAAAGTAAAAAATAGTGATGGTTCAGAATTTCACTGAATTTCTCGTAAAATATAGTTTCCTAATTTTTATCGTCTGGGTTTTCGGTTTTGTCTCCATCTCTCCTCCCGGCTGCTACCTATCGGCATTAAAAAATATTTGCCGCTAATTATTAATTTTCCGGTACCCTAGTTGCAGATAAGAATTTGTTGTGATATACAGAAACGTTTTACGCTTATTTTATAACTCAAGTAATTTTTGAAAATTTACAGTTTCAAGAATATGAAACTTGCACTGTTGTCCTGTGCCCTATCCGAGGGGGGAAAAGAAACGTTTTGAGACTGCTTTGAAAACAAAAAAAATATATTTGCCTTTACTTCTAGCATTACTTCAAGCACTACGAAATAGAAACAGCAATACCTTGAATAATCACGATATTTTAACTACAAACGATTCAAAAATGGTGAACACAAAATATAGCATCAACATTCTCTGTTAAATTTCATTTGCATTTCTCAACTACTTACGAACATTTTAGAAGTTTTGGGTATGAGAAGTTCTCAAAATGTATTTCCATCTCGATATCTATTTTCCTCTGGGTTTGATAACTTTTTCTAGCCATTTTGTTTATTCTATTTACGTCAAAAACAATTAAAAACTGTGTGTGACGTGATAAGGGGAGAACTTAATTTGAAGTTACATTTATGTCCAGAAACAAAACAAGGGGCCATCTCAGCATTTGCTCGAGGATCAGGGAAACTGGACGAAAACCTAATCGAGATGGGGGTCATTGACCCAGAAGCTGAAGTACAATACTTGTTACAGGTTCTTTACAATTATACAATCCAAATGGTATAAAATACATTAAATGTCATTGTTAAAATCTATATTACTTACCTTTTGAATGCTCGGTATAGTCTCTAATTGTATAGAAACAGTTGTGCAACAGAAAAGATTTTACTAGGGACAAACTTTTGTATCGAATTTAATCGTTTAATGTCATCTGGCAAGGTGTTGAGAAATAATGTACACGTATTATATGTGAATTTTTTGTAGTGAGCTGTTGATACTGTCACCTGATGAATAAGATTACTACGTCAAGTGTTGTAGTTATTGACAACGGCGTTTGCTGAAAATATATTCCCGCCTTTGACAAAAACCACTGATTCATACATGAAGAGACAAGGTAATGGTAAAATACCTAGATGAATAAATAGAGGCTTACTAGAATCACGTGGGTGAGATTTGCTCATTATTCTTACAATTCGTTTTTGTAATCTAAAAGTCTGGGAGCTGTATGATGTATTTCCCCAGAATATTATGCCGTATCTCAGGCGGGAATAAACATTCGCGAAATATACACAACGAGCAGTGTAGAGGCTGACTGAATTTGAAAGAATTCTGAAAGCGTAGCATAAAGAACTTAATTTTGTGTTCAATTCATTTAAATGGACGTTCCATTTAAGGTTTGACTGAATTGAAAAACCTAAAAATTTTGTTTCCTTAACATCAGTCAATGGCACACCGTTATTTTCAGTGATGTTCTGAGCTATTTATTTGAAATGGAAAACTGCATTGCAATAGTTTTATTTTCATTTACTATTAATTTGTTATTACGGAACCAATTTGAAATAAATGCTATTGTACTATTTACGGTTACTTTATTGCAAAGAATATTCGTATCATCCGCAAAAAGAACTGTTCTTCCGTTTCTAAACATCGAATGCATATCATTTACGTATAGTAGGAAGAGAATAGGGCCTAAAATCGATCCCTGCAGGACTCCATATGCAATTGTCAAATAACCAGAAAGGTATGTACATAATGTTCCATTATTCCAGTAAGGTATTTCTACTCTCTGAGATCGTTTTTTTAAGGTACGAACATAACC
>BOPP01000211.1:428586-439521 GCA_017312745.1 Gryllus bimaculatus
ACATCACGTTGTCACTTTTTCACGAGCAATTGCTTTGGTTAGTTTTGTGGGTCAAACAAGAACTCGGCTGAAAACGATTGGAAGGTTGATTGGTTGATTAGTGTTACCGGGCATGTCAACTGGTAATGTCGTTTGTCCTGTAAGTGTAGTGCATGAATTCGTCGCGGGATTTGGTGCATTTCCCCGCTTGATGGCGAGATCCGTCGCCCACTTCCAAGACGGCTTGCTGTGTTTTCCGCTCTAGGTATTTCCCACCGCCCCCATTCGGGACGATATCTAAGCTCCCACCACGTACGGCACTAAAGAGCATGTGAGTGTAAGTGTGTAAGTAATAACGGGTGAGGATAGAGGACAAAGAAGAGAAAAAGAAGATCGCGAGCGGATGGAGCGATTGGAATTGTTGACTACATTGTCTACACATCGCGGAATAATTTATGGGGATAACTATTTAGATATATGACAGATCACAATGGTGGAAATAGCCAACATTAAAGAAAGGGTTTCATTATTTATTATTGTGCGTTTAAAATCAGGAACAAATTGTTATTGTTTCGTATTGCCTAGTGTGTAATACAAATAGTATTCATGTTCATATTGTTTTTTGTAACATTGTGCGGTATTATAAGCAATATTGCATTTGTTTGTCCATTTGATATATAGAATCTCATGGTAAAGATATACACCTGTGATAATTTCAATTATATAAAAAAAATTCATGATCAGAATTGGGAAACTAAAAGTATATTAAAGAGCTCAAAATACGAATAATAAAATGTCTATCTAAAATAAGGATTTTTTCATGATAAGTTGTTAAAATAATGTGATTGAGATGGAAAAACGATTCATATGGGAATTTGATGCTTCATGTGACATTATTTAATGCAAGATTATAAAAAAATGAACACTAATTCTCTCAATGAAAAGCTTCTTTTTTAACTTTTACGTTATTCCATATACACATGACTTTCACAAGCTTGTTACCCCCATCAAGGATTCCTTGCCCCTTTTATACCTCAAAAAAAAAATTATATGAGTGACTTCCAGCCAACAATATTTTCGATCTCTTAAAACAGGAATTCAGGGTAAGTAAGTTCGGAGCTCATATATTTGGGGGTACAAGATACTCGAATGCATATATATATATGTGTGTGTGTGTGTGTGGGTGTGTGTGTGTGTGTGGAGAGAGAGAGAGAGAGAGAGAGAGAGAGAGAGAGAGAGAGAGAGAGAGGGCTGACGCGCAAAGTAGGACGTGTTGTCGACTGACCGGAGGGATAGGGGAGGTAGTCTTTACGTGAGGAGAAAGTAGGAGAGGAAGAAATGTCCGGAGGGCGGTACGAAAGAGACTCCTCTTATCAGCAGCGATGTGAAAAGGTCGTGCTGCTCTAGGCAAAAAGTAACGGACACGTGATCTGTTCTGTAGAGAGAACGTGCGTATGATTTGTAGTTCAAAGTATTTGTTGTGCACTAATTTAGATTCTTAGAAAAGGAACTCTGTTAATATGCAGCTCCCTCCAATCTTATTCCCTAGTTCCAAATCACCTATCCCCCCCCATTGCACGAAGTGGAATTTATCACTAAACTTGTAATAACTGTAATTCAGCATATGTAGACCAAACAGGCAGAAAATTGTCAGTTAGAATTAACGAGCGTATTAGATATTGGAAACAAAATGTAGACACTTCCACCTTTGCCGATCATTTGATTCAATTCAACAATTCCTTTGACCCCAATTAAAAATTTAAAATGCTTCACCTAGTCAACAAAGGCACAAACATGAACATTTTGTAGAACTTTGAAATTCAAAAACTTTTCAAAATACTAATTTTTCTGTCTTGAATGAACATTCCTTCATTAAAAGCAGTCCCGTTCTAAATATTTTATTAACTAGCCCCTAATCATTCTTTTGGCCTCTTTCCCCCCTTTTTTGAAATCTCTAGTCAACTTGTTGAAAACGATTTTCTTTATGAAATTAAAATTCTACAATCTTACACATTCCTAATTTTCTGGATTGTTTTACATTCCTGTATGTAAAGCAGTAAATTTTTTAAGTATTTTTTTTACGACCCTTTCTTCTCTTCTATCGCCCGCTCCCTTTTCCCTCACATGGTAGGCTTCCTCTTCTCCCATTCCAAAAGATGGCAGCCACCTAGCTGTAACTAGCATGTTTTGCCTTTTCCACATTTTTTGACCATGTTGTGAATATTCATGGGAGATCCACGCTGCATGGGCAGTAAGTACTTTCTATTTGTATGATATTATTTGTTTGTTTTTCCACTAAAATTACAATACACCCCTTTTTTTGTGTTCAACTTGTGTTAATGTTTTCATTTCTCCACTTTGCTAGGGATCCACTGAAGATGGGAAAAGTGTTTCCCCGAATGTTAACTCTGGAAAATTATTAATAAAAATTATTAAAACTTTTGTGGAGATTATTTCCTTTACCATATTATAGATCAATAAATCAGTAAATATCATGGCGTATCAAAATAGCTTAGGAAAAATATGAAGAAAATAAAATAACTTCCACTACACATCCTCCCACAGCACTAAATTTTAGCTGTCCAACACTTTCGCGAATGCAAACTTATTTAGCGGTAGATATTGTACTGTGTAAAGTAACTAATACTGTTTACTAAGACTTAATCCTTGAAATTTTATTTACCATTTATAAAGAGTGCTAGTTAAAAGTACCGTGCGTTAAAAATATGACAAACAATGTTATAATGAGTTAATATGGGGGTACTTTATACGGCATTCTTAGTACAAATTTCCAAAGTTTCACAACATAAATGCATATACATTTTATGAATTATTAGTGGATATAAATCAGTGGCTTAAATATATACGTCCCATCGTAACGCACACACGTAAGCAAAAAAATTGAAGACAATTTTGAAACGCTTTCAGCGACCTTTTTATCATTTTAAAAGAACATATGTGAACTTACCGAATCGCACGTCGAAATCCCCTGTCCCTTCAATCGGGAAGCCTATAATGCTGCCAGCTATTTCGTACTTTCCTCCAACGAAGTACAGTGGGACGTAGAGATCGAAGAAGAACTCATGAGCATTCAGGTTGACCCTGTGAAGATTTGTTTGAAAGCCACAACGTCAAATCATTTAATTCTTCATTACAGTATACTGGATATGATAATGAGCCTTGTCCTCGTTATTATATTCAAAATGTACATAATTCTAGGAATAATAGAGTATAAGATCAAGGCAATTGATTGTAGGAAACTATGATGACTGAATCGTGCTTGCGTTGTTAGAGTAAGCCAAGAAACATGTTATTCCAGAATAAAGGTAAAGTTTGAGATGTGGAGTATATCGCTTGGCTTAGATATGGCGTCAACATACTAGTTGCTACCGTATCTCTCCTGGTATCCTATGTGTCACTCAGAGAATACCGGATTATATCTACACGTGTATTCTCTGAGTGATTGGTATGCGTGTGTCTCTCAATGCTGGATGGAATAAAATATATTTTACAACAACAGTTGCATTTACGTGATATGATTTAGATCATACGAGGATGAAAAGTTCTCGGCCAGATAGGGAAAATGAAAATTTTTGTGTACAAAAATATTTGTATATAATATTTTTAACATAATCTCCATTAATACTAATGCATTTCATTCACCAGTGCCTCAATGTCATTATCCCATCTCTCTATTGCTTTTCTGAAAGTGTTGCAAAATCCCCCCTACAGTCGCAATGGCTTCTTCATTGGATGAAAAACGGTGACCAGGAGGTTTTGACGACGTAGATTTTGAGTTTTGAGGACAGATTAGTTTAGAAGTTCGAGAGAGCTAAATCTGGGGAATAGGATGGATGTTCCAGCTCTTCATAGTGCAAAGCCCTCCATTTTCCCATTGCCAAAACACTTTTGTTGGGAGGTGCATTGTCCTGATGGAAGACGATTTTTTTGTTCGGGAGACCAGGGCTCTTTTCACAAATTTTCGCATCAACGGTCATTAGCAACTTAGAATTGTATTCCCCAGTTATTGTTTTACCTTTCCCCAGATAATCAATAAGTAGAACGCCTTTTGCATTCCTAAACCCTGATGTCATGATCATTCCTGAAGATGGCACTGTCTTCGCACACCTTCTTTAGCACACCTTCTTGATGGCACACCTTCTTTGGAACTGAAGAACCGACTACTGCCCACTGCTTGGGTTGTTGTTTTGAATCTGGTGTGTAAAGGTGAATCTATGTTAGATCCACAGTCGCATATCGACGCAAAAAATCATTTTTGTTTTTCTGCAATCACGTTGAGCATCATGCAGAAAGTTTCAGCCGAATGCGTTTTTGAGTAGCCTTCAGCAGACGCGGTACCCATCATCCGCAAAGCTTCCTCGAATGCAATTCTTCTTGCAAAATGCGACCTACAAGCGTATGTGCAATTTCTACTCTCTCAGCAATTTCAAGTACCTTCGTACACTGACCTTCCAAGACCGTATCGTGCAGTTTTTAGATAATTTCTGGTGTCGTTCCACTTTTTGGGCGTCTTAGGAGTGGTTCATCTTGGATGCTGAAACAGCCGCGATTAATCTCGGCCGCCCATTATCTTCAAAATGAAGGACAAGAGTCACCACACACGTTTAACATGAGTGAATGAATGAATGAATGAATGAATGAATTTCGGTCGGCGTCAAACCCTCTTTTACGTAGCACTCTATCACTGTGCGCTAATGCAGTTTCACCATTTCCAAGATTACACGCACCGTATCCAATTAAAACACTTGTGAACATCGATCAGTTGGATGGAATTATTTGAAATTTCAAATGAAGTCTTGTGAAAGTTGTACCAACGTTTGTGCAAAAAATCATGCGAGTAGCCCTTTGATCTATGGGTGAGGCCGAGAACTTTACCGACCACCTCCTTACACTGTTTCGAGAATCGTACGCCAGGAAGTAGAAAAGAAACCAATATAAATGATCACATACAATGATTTAAAATGAATAAATGTAAGATTTTACAATAACCGTCATCCCAATCGTAATATTTCGTATAATTTCCAAGGTTCCGAAAGAGTGAGAGGGAATCATGAACGGAGCTCACGTTCCTGTTATGCGTATATGTATATATATATATATATATATATATATATATATATATATATATTATATATATATATATATATAGGGAGGAAGGAGACAAGACCGTTCGCTATCAACACATAAAGACTTAAAAGTTCAGATATTTTGATATTTTAAATTTTGACAAAACCTCTTTGGGGCATTCTTATTACAATTTCGTATGTTTCAGCCCGTCTGGGTGCGCCAGCTGTTCAGAACTTCCCGTTTCATCCGGTAGCGGCCGTAACGTTTATAAAAGAATTTCGTAATGAAACTAGTGGGAGAGCGAAACATATCGAAAAGCTTCCTGCTCTTAGTGATATGACTCATCAATTACTCAGATTATGAAAAAAAGGGCAAACATCCCTGTTCTAGGCGGGATTCGAACCCAGGTTGCGGCATGGTGGAGCCATCCAAAACCCCATGCAGCACCTCTGTAATTCCTTGCTTGTTCTCTCCCAGCCCGAATGTTTTGTGTTGTGACTGCGTGCCCACATGGGCTTAAGGGGGAGCGCAGGAGGGCACGAGCATCGGCTGATAACTGAATGTTTATGTTGTCGTAAATCGCCGGATGACGATGATGATGATGACATACGTTATTAGGGACCCCGAGTGCGCAACCAGGACGTCACCTCCCCGTAAAAGGGTTCAAGCGCCTCCAGTGGCTATGAGTCACAAACTGCAGGAATAAGTGCTCGGCCCCGATAGACTTTCGAGTCACTGAGGAGATCGGGAATGAAGATGAGAGTCAAGGAACTCAAAGACTGTAAAACACATTGGTGTAAATAGAGGGCACGAGCGTCGGCTGATAACTAAATGTTTATGTTGTTGTAAATCGCCTGATGACGATGATGACATACATTATTAGGGATCCCGAGTGCGCAACCAGGACGTCACCTCCCCGTAAAAGGGTTCAAATGCCGCCAGGGACTTATAAGACACAACTAGCAGCAGGAGTAAGTGCTAGGCCGAAACGGACTTACAAAGCTTACGCTGTAGAATCAGTTCCCGGCGGCAATGGGCTTACAGCTCACGATGAAGTGACGTAATGGACGCTAGGTTATGGTTCTCTAGGGTGTAACAGGTGCGGTTAACGTAGAATATTTCCTTAACGTATTAAATTGTAGGGTAGGGATGTCAAAGTTGGTGGCAAAGTAACTAGCTTACTAGAGCTCGCAGGCAATGTATCTATGGCAATTGGCGTGAGATTTAAAAGTAAGGACTGTACAAAACACTTTCGGGTGTCGGTACATCACTGGCTATCTGGCCCATGACAGTCTTTTCGAGAAGTCAGTGGACAGTTATTGCCCCAAATTTAGGTATGTTAAATTTTCTCCACTGTTCTTTCCGACAGGGTTTATGTTATGGGACCTGTTACGGCACACATTGTTCATCTCGGTCTAACAATGACCTTCTTCCTTCTGTCCTATTATTCCATAGCTCAGAACGGAAGTCAGTATTCTTGATGCACGATTCTACCATTTCATCTTATTTTCGAAAAGGTTTTCGTATAATTATTTGACTTTTAAAATATCTGTTTTAGAATTACGTTTTGTGTCGAGTAGTGAGCACCCTAGTGTTTCGTAGAAAATTAATTTTTGCTGTTTTTTTATTTATTTGCGTTTGTAATGAATTTGCTGGTATTTAATTTTTTGTTCGCCAAAGTTTCACTGGCAAGATAGATTTTGAAACAAGATCCTGAACAATTTTTCGAAAATGGGAGTTATTTGCTCGTAATTTGGGGTGAAAATACGGCCGAGAAACTACGTGTGGTTCTAGCACCACTAGTTTAATCCTTTTAAACCAATTTTCAGTTCTTCTCTTGTGATGTCATCGTCTGGAAATTTTTCTCCATGGTTAATTAGATCGATTTCTATATCATTGTACGACAGAGATTGGTAGGTTTCTGCTCACTTATCTACTTCAAAGCTTTTGACATTTACAGAGACTTTTAGAGATCTATTTACGGACTTCATGATCTTGGACGCTAAATAATGCCTTCCATGTTCATCACGTTGAATATTTGCAATAAATGTTTCCCAAGATGCATAGTGAGCTTTCTTAATTGCTATTTTTGCTCAATTTTTTGCGTTGTGGTACTCTTAACATGTGTTGGGTTGTTTGCTATTTATTATAACTTTTTTTCTTCATTCTGACAAATTCTTCTATTTCTGTCATCCAGATTTTTAATCTTTCATTTTTGATGTTATTTTTCGTACCCAGAACTTCCTTAGCAGCCTTCGTCACATACATTTTCAAATTAGCCCACATTCCTTCCACATTGGTACTTCAAGTATTTAAATGTAAGTGTTCCTTTAGTCTATATTGTTACAATTCCCTCATGCTTTACTCTTCTAGAAAATGCATTGTGTAAACTTTCCTTGCATCATCAACTGAAGTGTTTTTCTTTACTTTTCTCCATATTGAATACATCTTGACGCGAGGTACTACTAGATAATGGTCTGTGTAACGACATAATCTGTCAACACATTTGTATCCTTTACTTCTGATGAACAATTACGTAATATATCAAGAATGTACAGTTTTCATTGGTCCAAGTAAAATTGTAAAATAATTTCTTGCAGAAAAGTGTTTGTTACTTTTAAATTGTTAAAAACTGCAAATTCTCGAAAGTTCATTCTCTTTCTTTATTGTTTCTTCCACGAATGTTCGTATAGATCCATAAACTGGTTTGTTTCATTCTGCAATTCGTATAACCCATAATGAGTACTTCGCATGTTTGGTTCTATTTGTCTACCGCAGGCATATCAAGTTCGGGGGCAAGGTATCTAGCTTACTAGAGTTCGACAGCACTGAATCCAGAGCACCTGGCGCGAGGTTTAAAAGTAAGGGTTGTACAAATCGTTCCAATATGTCGGTACATCACTGGTTATTTGACCTTAAGATGGCGGCGATCGCACCAAGATACGGATAACGCAATTAAAAATGCTAAAGAAAACGTGATGCACCTCTGGAAGAAGCACTGGGACAGAGAGGAGACCGGCAAATAGACTCATCCCGAACATATCCAGATGGATGAGCCGGAAACATGGGTCCGTGACTCAATTTAACCCAGGTATTCAGATTCAGAAAGTCATTAGAAGCGTAATGCTTCTACTGCAGCCATGAAGTTGATGACACCGAACACACATAATTCTGACAAAGGCGTTATAAAATAATGTACATGTATTATATGTGAATTTTTCGTAATGAGCTGCTGATACTGTCACCTGATGAATATGATTACTACGACCAATGTTGTAGTAAGGTAGTGTAGTTTAGTAGAGAGGTAGATAGACTGAAATAAAAGAAAGGATAATATTTTCCCTTACTTGGAACGCAACATAACGACATCCTTCCAGCCTCTGTGCACTGTATTAGTAATATTGAAAGCCAAGGACGGAAAGATGGGGTTATTCCGTTCCAAGCTCAATATTGGAAGATGGAGGGGATCCATTGGAACTGCATTCAGATGGCGTATACCTGAAATTTAAAGAAAACCAGTGATTTATTTCGAATACATTAATCACCTGCATTTCAAATTGCAGTAAAACATTACTTCATCGTATACCTACATATGTCCGGAGTAATGTACGTAGCATAAACAAAGTTTTGTAATGCTTTAAATGGCAGTATTGATGCTGTGACAAAAAAAAGGTGACTTTTCGACAGAAAAACTTGTTTTGTTGTAAATACTTTCTTAGTTCTGATGGTTGTCTTGAGATTTGGGTATGTTTGGTTGATAACTTGAAGTCCATTGTCATTTTGTTAGCTAACAACTCATCTATGTTGTCATAGCAGTCCTTAATTTCAAAGTTATTTCAGTAACCGTCTCATATGTTTACTTTTAATGTTCCTGTTTAAGCACACAATAATATTGTAATTTTTTTGTGTTACTTTCGGTATTTCAATTCATTTATGTTAATTTTACGATTTAAGTTTGTCTTGTAATTTTATGTTTTTTAAGTTCCTACCTGATGTTGTGGTCACAACTGAGTCACAAAACCCTGTGGCACCCATATTTCACATTAAATTGGCTATTTAACGTGAATACTTATGATATTTGATTGTCTATAATTCAACTGAGAATATGTCCTCATTCTAGAAAATTATAGTAGACCCTACTTTGAAACTTTGCGAGGGCTATAGAACCTAAAACGATATTACATGTATATTATACGAATTATTATTGCAATTTATATTGTAACGTCTTATTCCAATTCCAACACTGTTGGTTTTGAAATTCAGCGCCTCGTTTGATAACACTGGTCTACAAAGAAATAAAACACACTGTTTCTGTAAGATACATTTCCTCTCAATCCAGATCAAATTTCAGAATTTATATGTCGCCCTCAGTTTTCAGGTTAAAGATTTTTTTGAGTATGTCTCCCTATGTATTATATGTATCAGGAAAAATGGCATGTGCTAATATGCATGTATGTACTTGGCGCGACAGTCCGTGAACAGGCTCAGGCCTACTGGCGACGTCCCCGCCTCGCGGCCACGGGTTAAGCGGGTACGTGTGGTTAGCCATCTCCACGCCGTATTCCGGTCTTCTCAACCAGATATGTGAGTTTCTCTCATCGTCACACAGCAACATACACTGGGACATCGCAAGGAAAACGCACACTGTTGTCTTGGCTCAAATGTGCAAACAAATGAACAAACAAAACAATTGTGAAGAAAACACTTTCTGTGAACAATACTTGTGGCTAACGGTAAGTAGGATTTTCACCAAATTTGATATACCTCAATCGATCTCGCTGATGTCTCGGCCCCTTAGATTAGAAAAACGAAACTTTAATTTTGTGGGGGCACTTTACATGAAGCCCATGGGACATTTTCAATTTTTTCAAAAAAATAGCAACATATTTTTTGTTACAATTTTGTCCTCGAATAGCGTAAAGGACACTTAAGAGAATGGTGCAAGTATCATAGTTGCGGGAATCCCTGATTTTTCAAAAACATTTCTTTTTGAAAAAGTTTGTTTTTTCCCGCATCTGCCTTCAACTAGTGTATTGAAGATAAAGATTTTTTTTTCCTTAATAGAATCTGTTCTGAAGTCAGATTTATATTACTTTATTATTTGAAATATAGGCATTTTGTTAAACATTTTTTTTCTCAAAAACGCCACCGACAACGGTAAAATAGCAGAGATCTCATATTCGTTGATATCTCTGATTTTTCGGAAATTGCAAGAATTCAAAGTCTTTTCGGCGTCTTTCTACAACTACAATTATGAAGAACATTTTTTCTTAATGAAATACATTCATAAGAAACAAATCTTCGTATAAGGTCCTGTTCAATTTTTAGAAAATGCAATATTTTGTGCGTAATTTAGCCCAAACATATTAAATTTTTAAATTTTAAACATTTTTTTTTCTCAGGAACGGCAGCATTTCTTTTTTAATTTTTTTTCATGAATGTAGCAAAGAACGGTAAAGAAAGTGGTGCTGGTCCCATTTTCGACTCTTTGTATTTTCGAAAATTGGAATACAAAACGAAATGGTAAATTTGAATGTACACAATGTGAGAGAACAAATTAGAAGTGAGTAATATTTAACTTCCGTATGTACAAAAATGTTTATATGAGTATTCTTCGTACTACTACTTCGTATTATTTTAACTTTTTCAAAAACAAACGCACTAAGTTGAAACAGTTTCTAAAGGCGAGTTGGCAGCAAAATATACGCATGTTGAAATTAGTTCTGTGGTACATACACTCAACGTTATTAACACAATGTAAATTATAAAATACTGTTTTGTTATATTAATGCTTCCAGGGAAACTATAACTGTTTAAGGGCAGTTTGAAGACGTTAATTACGAAGAGACTACTTACAGATTTCTTTGC
>BOPP01000211.1:440237-468623 GCA_017312745.1 Gryllus bimaculatus
AAATATATTTGTTATATGAAAGCTCTGTGTCTGTGGTCGCTGTGAGTATCCATGACGTCACAATATCACTAACCGCCACTAAAAGATGCCAGGTAGCCAAGGCCACTAAGGCTGAAGAACTGCAGTTGCATCGTGCCTGTAAGACTGCAGGTTCGAATTCCGCCCGAGATACGGATGTTGTGTGTGTCTGTATGTTTAGAAGTGTCCGTTAACCATAGTCTTTTCATACCTCATCCTCCCAGAACTAAGGACCTAGGGGGGAATAAAAATTAATTCAGCATCGCAATGCTGATCCCCTCCAAAAATAGTCTCGTGAACGTACCCCCCAGGAAAATATGACTGGGTTTCGGTAGGTACAGTTACACGTTCGCGTGGTTCTAAGAAGAGAGATTCGCGACCAAAAAAACGTTACTAAGAGCGAGAAAGTGTGTGCTGTTCTAACACCAATAGTTTTCAATTCCGTTCATTTTTTAGCTTCACTTAGCAGGCATTTTTTGAAGTCGCTCCTGCATCATTTGGGTAAACATTGTGATAAAACATTGCGTTTTTCCTCAGTTAAACGACATCCAAAAACCGTAGAATTCTACTTGAACTTCAAAACTGAAAGGGAATACTTTCTGTTTTTGAAAAAATATATTTCTTAAAGACACGTCACTTTGGAAGTAAACATTTCAATTCTAGCACATCCTAAGCGTCTAACTTACCATGAGCAAGGTGTTTCAACATTTTATTTGCTGAGTTGGTGAAACATTCATCGAGTTTTGGATCTTTTGCGCTACATATTTTCACATCAGGAGCTGTAAATAAGTGGGACAATCTTTAAAATAAAAATTTTAAAAACTTCTTTCAAACATTTAAAATTAAATACATTGTAATGTATTGGCATTTCTTACCACGACACAAAGAATCCCTTTACCAATGAAATTTTAAAATTGAATAACTCCATTGTATCGAAAGTACGAAGAGAAGAAGAAAACTCAAGAAATACAAGAGACATTTCTTAATTCACACCATGTATTTTACCTTACCATACTGGATTCAAATACTATGAACTTCTGTAACATTCTCCTAAAAATTCAAGCTGACACGAGTTCCAAAAATCATCTCTTGCTGTGACTTCGAAACCATTATTTTATTACTACGTATACACAGAAAGGTTCCTACTGTGACATAGAGGTCTTCATAGAAATGCACATTCAAATGCGTTTAATGATATTATAAACAGCCAGGCCGTGAGATCAACAGTAACGATATTGAACTTGCTCGTATTTTTAAAACGAAGGAGTGGTTTCAATACCAGATACTGCTTCCAAAGTTAACTTAGAATTTGAGCGAGGTAAGGAAATTGTTCTCACGTACTGAAATTCACAAGCAGCGAGGTGTTTTGCAGAATTGTCAATCTACCCCTTATCAACTATTTTTAAAATGAGACAGAACATTTCGCTACACTCAGAAAAAAAAGATTTACAAATACATTTTGATGAATAACAATACAGCAATAATATTCCTAAATGATATTACTGAAATATATTAGATATAATGACAACTCGTTCGTTAATTTTCAGCTTATGAGCTTTACTTTCTCCTTCTGCTATGAACCATCATTAAAATCATGTAAGACTTTTCAAACAGTTCAAATGATGTGCTCAAAGAGCGTATTCAAACGTTCACAAAAACAGCGCCACGTACAAATTTTCAAACAAAAAAAACTAATAAATTAAACCAAACATGCAATAGTCAGTATTGCAAGAAACACTTACGTACTAGAAAAGTCGGAGCTGAATATTTTTAACAAATGCAAAATACCCTCAGCATTTTCGACATTATACATGCAGTACGCAGCATATCCACTAAAATTCTGTACTTACGAAAGTATGAAGTATTTGAACTATTATCACATGACACTTCGAGACCCCACCACAGTAGCAGAATCATGCAACGACAAAAAGCTTTGCCATTTTTTAGGAGCATCTTGATTCCTTAGAGCAGAAACTTTCATCTGGAGTTGGACCTCCTGCTTATATACTCCACGAAGATCAAGTACCTTTCAGAAGAGCAGCACCGGTTTGAGAACTGGTTTCGGGGCACATTTCCACCAGGGGCTACTTCATGTCAAAGAACAAGGTCAGTGTCAGCACTTTTTTTTACAGAAGTAGGAGCTCTCGTATGTGTGTCGCAGTTTAACTGAACACCAAAAGAGAATAACTTCCTTCAATCACTTAGCTCCCTACGCAAAAAAGTTCTGCCTACACACAGAGAAGATTGGAATAAATAGAGCAAGTGATCGAATCCTTTTATTCTACAAAAAGAAACCGATGACTGATGTAAATGTGTAACTGGAAACATACATGTACACCAGTTAAGTAGGTAGTCGAGGTAATGAAGTTGGTTGGCGTATTAGGTTGTCTGTAACTCTCACGTTCGAAACCACAAAATTGAACTAGAGGTGGTAAAACAGCACGTACTTTCTCGCGTTTTTTATTTTTTATTTTTTTTTGTGTGCTGACAATTACGCGAAAAGTACTCTAGGTTTCGAAAAATTGTACATGACCTTACTTCAAAATTATGTTTAAGAAACAGATTAATTAAGGTAAAAACCTCAATAAAAAACTCAATGACAATCAATATTGAAGATATTGCAGCAATATCGATGGATATAAAATCATTTCGAAACCAAAGTTCAAATATGTCTCTGGTGCCTTGCCAGGCAATGCACTAAATACCTTGCCAGGTATTGCACCCCGCTCTTGGCTCTTAGGTGTATTACTGGGTTTACTTCATTTATTCTTTGGACCTTGGATTTAACACAGGGAACATTGAGCTTTTTGGTGATGCAAGGGAGGTGAGGTGGCGCTGTCTAGAGCTACGGCGACGGAGGGAGTCTCAGGAGAATAATATGCTGTTGAAATATTTGAATAATTGAATGAATGAATAATGAATAATAAATAATGAAATAATTGAAGGAAGTAAGGTAATAATCTTCATAAGTGTAGTTGTAGGAATACGCTGAAAATATTTCGATATTAAACTACAAAATTTCATTCATTAGATCGCTGGTGAGTTACATACCTTTTTATTATGATAAATAAATAAAGATGTTGTCTGGTATCAATACTTTATTGTGTAAGTGTTGTATAAGTATTCATACCAGACAACATCTTTATTTATTTATCATACAAAATTTCATCGAAAACGATGGAGCCTTCTTTTTAATTTGGAAAATGTCCCCGGGACTTCATGTGAAGATTTAAGTGCGAATTAACAATTAACTAAAACAAAGGTAAAGCTCAGCTTGAAAGTCTGCGCGTCCACAGTAATCTCAAGAGGTCAGAGCTTCCTGAGATGTTGAAGAAGGGTTCGGAAGCTGAGGGGGACCTTACACACACGGCGATGACGATGTTTCCAAAACATCGATGTTTTTAAAAAATTCTTATTTTGACATCAAGAAATACATTTCCCAGTAATCCATTATCGGATGATTGCCATCGCGACAAAAATCAGCGCTTTAGGACTGCCACATCGCCAACAAAACAAGCGTTGCCCCAACAGACTGGACTGGTTGACCTTCATAGAATGCCGGAAATGTAATTTCCGAAAATTCAAAAATACGAATATATAATAAAAATGTAAGCCATTCAAAATACTTAAAACTAAATTAAATGAAAGTCTATATTGAAACATTACTTACATTATTTCATGCGACGTGTTTGTGTCAGGTGTATTATACACGTCCCACGCACGTGGTTCTGGCTTTGGGGCTCTTAAGTTCGACTCCAGCACATCGCAACAAGCACTATTGCTTCGACACATTTCACATAAATAAAATAAATATATTTCAAAACACTCACTACTCTGATATATTTTGTAACGAAGATCCTTTCACACACACGCTCGTATTCCCATCAGTACTCTCTGTGGCTCTGCATCTGTGACTGAAGACTGCTGCAGGGAGAAATTTGCATCCGCCGTTGTAGACAGAACGGGACATTTTTCCATAACGGCCAACTTTACACAAATAATTCAACAAGTGTACATTTTGAATCAATACATCTAATATCATATGAAAACAAATTCTCTAAACATCATAAATAATGCATTAAATGTCGTTAATAATTGACTGAACTTGTGTACTTTCAATGACAAGCGAAATTCAGTAAATCACGTTGCAGCGAGTCAAAGACAGCTTATTATTCCCCTAAGACTCCCTCCGTCGCCGCAGCTCTAGACAGCGCCACCTCACCTCCCTTGCATCACCAAAAAGCTCAATGTTCCCTGTGTTAAATCCAAGGTCCAAAGAATAAATGAAGTAAACCCAGTAATACACCTAAGAGCCAAGAGCGGGGTGCAATACCTGGCAAGGTATTTAGTGCATTGCCTGGCAAGGCACCAGAGACATATTTGAACTTTGGTTTCGAAGTGATTTCATATCCATCGATATTGCTGCAATATCTTCAATATTGATTGTCATTGAAAGAAAAATGCATATTCTTAAGATATTATGAGATCTTTTACGATTATCTGGGGGTTGTGCAACCCTGCATCAGAAGCACGAGCGATCACTGTAACAAAATATTGACGTTTCTAAATATTCGACTCGAAACGATTTAATCGATGTTTTTAAAACAGTAACCTTTGAATTTCACTACTAGAGGATTTAATTTGTATATTTATTAATATTCAATTGAGATATATCTGACGAAACACAATTAACGAATTGTCATCACAATTAACAAAACTTGGAATATCTGATTCGATAATTAAGAAATAATACGAGTATTTTTTTCAGCCGACCTTTCTTAGCATTACACTTACATTCAAATATCACGGCATTAGGAAAGGTGTGTTTAGGTGAATTAATAAAAAATACACGTTTAATGCATATATAGTAATATCTTGTTATTCCAAGGTCACCTGCACGATCTCAGTATGTATTACAGCTCGTATGCACTATTTACGGAAAAGTTAAGATACATTAAATACACCATTTTAACTTCAACTAAATTGATTACATTCGTGAAATAGTCTTAGTAAATGACATTCGTCTTTTCAAAATTCTCAGATAATTTATTGTACGTGACGTGCTGAGAATTTATCCATTGATAAGATTTGTAAATCTTGACTAGTTTTAGTTCCTTTAACTCTACACATAAATATTTTGGTTCACGAATCTTATGAAACAGTATAGGTTCTTCTAATCCCTAGATGATTCAATGTTTTAAGTTCACCCTATATTTCTTTTTCACTACGTTTCGTGAATTTACTCACTACATAAATCAGGCGAGACTCCTAACTTGGAGATTCGTGATTTTGTCGACAATTTCCAATTTGTACGCGACCAAACGTACGAGAATTGCACATTTCTTCCAGGAGTTTTTCCCAACTGTTCGAATTAAGTTCTGAATCCACGTTCGTTCCGAGTTGTCACGTTGTTGATTTGCTGGGGTCTAGGACTCGGAAACGTCCATGTCGACGTATTAAATTGAATTCGTTTTAAAATTTGCAATTTTTTACATTGATTTATTGATGCATATGTTTTTACCATCAAGGTTTGGTGATAGACGTTTTAACGTTGTCGAGAAATTTGTATCTGAAAAAACTGACAATAGATAAAACCTAGCAAAATTTTCACGTGGTAATTCAGAACTCTTTTCCTATTCTTTTCTTTTTTAGTGTTTGAACAGTGGAAGGGGAGCTAGGCAAATGGTCAAGGTTAGTATTTAGGAAGGATGGGATAGATTAATCTCCCCTTCAAATAATTTAAGTCTGAAGATTAGTGTGACTTCTAGAATTACTTGTGTGTTTTGAAAATTATCTCTATGAGTTGGAGATATCACCGTAGTTCTTTTTCTTTAGAACTGCGAAAGTTTTCGTCCATACATTTGGCACATTATTTTAGTAATATTCAATTTCATATTAAAAGTTTTGAAAGTAGTTCCCATTTTCCCAATGTTGAGACAGTTAAATCGTAATTAAAAAGTTAATGAAGACTGTCACTGTCAAATTAAATGATTCCACTGCATGAACATTAAGGTCAGAGGTACCTAAATTAGTTTTACAGACATTAATAATTTTGAGGCGGATTTTCACTCTGTGTCAGTGATTTAACATTGAACATCGATGCTTTCCAACATTATGTTTCTTGGCTTTTAAGTAACTAAACGTTTTTATTTCCGGGTTCGCCAACAGAATTGATCATTAGTTCCGCAAGTGTAGTGCAAATTAGATCTCGGAAAAGGTGCTGTTACTGCCCCGCTAGAATATGAGATCCGGCGCCGATTGTTTTGGTTGGGTTACCCCATCTAGGTACCTCCTCCAGCGGGGCACAGCCCCTGCACAGAACAAGCTCTATTGCCTGAATAGCATTTCTACTTGGCAACCTCGCATGGGTAGAGCGATGCTGCCACTTACTCTGACGGCAGACAGACAGACGGTCGTGTGCTCGTTTTGCATCCGATCACAACAGTACCAGCAGTAGCAAGAAACAAGTCGCAATAAGAGCACACAGCAGTAGAAGACACGCGATACATATCAAAAGAAGCAAAAGCGCTTTTCAATTTTCCGTTTCATTGCGTTGTAAGATTTCATTTTTGTATTAATATGTACCGGTGACTCTGGGGTGACGTCATCCGAATTTGAAGCCTCTGATTGGATAACGGAACCCCCCTTTCCCATGCCAGCCGCTAGCTGTCATGTAGGCAGAAATATTATTCCGGCAGTAAGCTTTCAAGTGATATACTGACATATGTTGGAGTGCAATGTAAGAACGTGTGTTCGTGTGTGCGTGAGGGAAGAGCAGGGGAGAAAGCCGAGGAAGGACAGGTCGCACGTAGTTAAGGAACTGCTCCGACCACAAAAAATAGAATTCTTCTCCACAGATCTTCTGTCTTCTCGTCATTGAATTTTGCCAACGCCGAAGCTCAAACGGATCTCCCGATCGGCAACGCTGCTGAGACGCCAGCATTTGTTCCGAGCCATCGAGGCCCGTTCTTTGTGGCGGTGCCGCGTCCTTCCTGAGGCCCTAGTCCAAGTCGGTGAACAGCTGCCTGTAGGGCACCCGGTCGAAGATCCTCTGCGCCAGCGGCCCGTAAATCACCGCGAACACTTGGTCTATCGCTGGGGTGAGCGCGTCGAGAACGGGACGGTAACTGTAATTGATGATTTTGTTCGTGACGGCCGCTGCATAAAAGCAACAAACGAGCAAATAGATAAATAGGTGAATAGTAGGATAGGTGAATAGTAGAATAGTAGAATAGGTGAATAGTAGAATAGTAGAATAGTAGAATAGGAGAATAGTAGAATAGTAGAATATGTGAATAGTAGAATAGTAGAATAGGTGAATAGTAGAATAGTAGAATAGGTGAATAGTAGAATAGTAGAATAGATGAATAGATGAATAGATAAATAAATAAATATATAAATAAATAGATAAATAGATAAATAAACAAATAAATACATTTATTTGTATAAATTAAAATAAATTAAAATAATAATTATATATTAATAATTAAATAAATTAAAATAAATAAAAATCATTTGAGTGCAAATGAAAGCTCTGCCAATGCAGTGTCCTTTTATATCTTTAGGAGATATTACTGTCATCTTTATATTTGCCTACTGTTATCCCATTTTTTTGTCAGCTTAGCGTAATTTATTATTATATATAAATAAATTAAATAAATATAATAAATATAATAAATGTAATAAATGTAATAAATGTAATAAATGAAATAAATGAAATAAATGTAATAAATGTAATAAATGTAATAAATGTAATAAATGTAATAAATGTAATAAATGTAATAAATATAATAAATGTAATAAATGTAATAAATGTAATAAATGTAATAAATATAATAAATATAATAAATATACTTATAACTTGTATTATAAATATTTATTATATGCACGTATATTCATTCAACAGCTGTAATACATAACTTTTTCTTAAGCTATTTATAATACTCCGTGTTCGTAACGTAAACGAGAAAGTGAAAATTTCGGGAAAATAAATCACCGAGAATAAATTATCATATTATTACTTTCCCATAGACAATGAATAAAAAAGTTATGTTGTACGGCAACCAGTCGATCTCGAGAATTTGACCGATTGGAGATGTTTTCTCGAATTCGAAACCATCGACTTATTCAAGACGACCCCGAGAATTTGACAAGTTTTGCGGATTCTTGATACAGAAAAAGTATGTTTACTTCTCGCTACTGAGTATAAATAATTCTGAGTAAGACGTAATACTGGGTGAAAAAAAGGCTAATTGTCGGCAGAAAAACTCATATTACATGGCCCTGGTAAAAAAAAGTTGATAAATCCAGTTGCTAAATTTAGAAAAATATGTATGTTCGACCATCCGTCTGTCTGACCGTCCAAACGTCACAGAAGGGATAAAAGAACCAATTTCAATTGTTTTTTTCAAATTAGGATGTGTAAAGTTCTAATACATCCCGAAGCTGAAAATTTTATTTCTCAAGATATTGAGAGTAGACGTAACTTATACATGTTTTCAATTCTTCTTATCAAATTTTGAAGATTTGTCAATTACACAATACTCACATAGCGCAGTATTGTTGAATAGATTCTTGAAGTCTACTTGAAACTTTTCGTAATACGAGTGCTGGAATGCGTCGTCAATGATATAGTATTCTTTGCCGTTGCGATCTTCAAGACGACCGCGCACTGTGACGGACAACGTGCAGTTCTCTGTGGACATGCACGACAGGTTGTCACCTTTTAACGACCAATTGTTTTATTAGTTATATAATGTGATAGGTAATTACACGTATGTAGAAACAGGAGCAATAAATGCATATAAGCATAAATACGAACAATAGTAACAATGGGGTAGGGAAGAGAAACAAGGAAGACAATTTTAATTATAAAGAATGCAAGGGAAGATAAACATAATTGATAGTGGGGAGAATATAGAATATACATGATAAATAAAACAGTTAAAAGGACACATGAACAAATTCCGTAGATGAGAAAATAAATTACAAAAATTCTTACGAACAAGAACCAGAGAATAAACGGACACGGTGCTAAGTGCGAGTGACCAATCAGGAATTAGATCGTGTGCGAAATATCGAATGGTCGGCGCACTAGAACGAAGAAGAAACGCATTTGAATACAATTTCGCGCAGGGTAGGAGACAGCTGAAGATCGCGTAACGCAAACAACCAGAGGGAGATGGTTGGAGGTGCTCGTAGGAGCGAGGCTATTCTGACGCGGTAGGAGTCGAACGCAGAGACGAGATGTTTCGAGTCAGTAAGATTTTCTTAATGAATAATGAATAGGCAAATGTGTAATTATACACAGAAGATAATTGTGTGTGTGAAGGACGTGGATAGTATTGGAGTGGACCAAATTCAACGAAAATGGAACCGAAATGGATATAGAACACCGTTCAAGAATGCAGTGGCTCTACGAAAGAAAATTAACAAATCAGGGAACATTTTTTTATTTACTATTGTAGGAAGACCAAGTCTTGCATTAATTTTTTTTTAAATTCGAAATTAGTAATTAAAGGGGAAAATTGGCCATGCATAGAAAGGGGAGGGATCTAGAAAGAATATTACAAAATTATAATAAGGGGGCTTTATGAATAATTGTGTTTATGAAATTGTTGTTATTAAAAGGCATATTCGGATATAATATATGTGTTTCACAGCAGAATACAGATCGAAATGTATTAAACCAAAGTGAATATTATTATTTCTGAATAGCATCAAAGAGAGATTCCAATCGAGCGTACGGAAGAAATAAATAAATTACCATACGTAAATATTTTAAAGACATGTGTATAGACGTTCTATTGGACTCATACATTTTCATCATGACGGGGCAACCTTCTTGATGCAACCTTGGAGGTACTGTTGGGTGAAATTTCAAATAGTAATTTCAGCACAATAAATAACAAAAAGGTACCAGGAGCTGTCTTGCAGTCAGAGCAGGGCAGAACTTTGCTGATAATGAGTTTGAAGAGTATTTTTACAATTATTCGGACCACGAATATCACCAACTAAGTCCAGATACTTGTGCAGTGTGAAGGTATTCATGAAAGTAAGTTAAAAACTCTGAATGAGAATATAGTAGCTGCCTGCGAATACCCAATCCTGAGAAGTTATAAAGCTCCCAAGACAGTCCCTATGTACTGGTGGACTAGCAAATTGAAGAAAAAAGTGCCTTTGTGTTAGAAGAAAAGCAACCAGATCAAAAGGCAATACAATACTCCAAGCGCGTTATAAATGTGCAAGAAAATAGCTCAGAGAATAGACAAGAACAGAGTCCAGAATATTCCCGGACTGGATGATACGGAATGGGTGAATAAAATCATCCCAGATCTCTTTCCACAATAAGACCACTGAACAAGACATACATTCGACCCACGTGAAGTGACGGAAGACAAACCGTTCACTTATCTGGAATTGGAGCAAGTGGGAATGCAAATTAAAAATGTTAAACTCCAGGTCCTGACGGCATACCAAATGAAGTACTGAAGAAAGTAATTGAGGTATCCCCGAAAAATCTTTTGAAACATCTTCAAGGCATGTCTGAAGAAAGGGGAGATTCCTAAAACGTGGAAACCACACAAATTAACCTTGGTACGGAAAGCGGACAAATCCCTGAATCAGACATCCTCTTACAGGCCCATCTGCCATTTAGACACTGTAATCAAACTTCTCAAAGACCTTCTTCTCCAAAGACTTCAGAAGCACCTCGAAGAAATAAAAGGGCTCTCAGAGAGAATGGATTTCGGTAAGGTCGCTCGAAGATCGACGCCATCATGCCGGTTGCAAAACTAGCCGAAGAAGGACAAGTGACTGTGCGCGGAAGAAAGGGCTCGGTGCCCTTGTCGCAATAGACGGCAGAAATGCCTCCAATTCAGCAAGATGAGAACATCTTCTGCAAGCATTCAAAAGGAAAAACACGCCAGATTACCTTCTGAGAATTACTGACAGTGATCTAAACGAAAGAGTAATTATAGTGTGTTATAATATTAATGTACAGAAAACGATGTTGGAGAAGGAAATGATCTGTGGAGTTTCACAAGGTTCTAAAATCGGACCGGAGAATAGGGCTAGACTCGAAACTCAACTTTCGACTATACGCCAAAAATGTGGCACTAGAAGCAACAGGGATTGCAAGTGTCCATTCACGACTGATGCCGAATGTAGGAGGACCGAAGCATTTACAAAAACAAGACTTCTCTGTAACGTTGTCAACGTCAAAATGCTTCAAGTGACACCGGTGTGGGCCAACAGGCTACGGTTCCAAAGCTGAGGAAACTTTAGTTCCTTACTTTATTAATATCTTTCTTTATTAACATTTTCTTCAGTAGAGGGGATCACAAGCACAAAATTCAGTTCAGGCCACAGAGAACAGATGTTGGAAAATGTTCCTTCACAAATAGAATAACGGACTGGAATAAGTTGCCTGCGACAGCCATGGATCCCTCTAGGTGTACAAAGATTTAGAAAGTATATTAAATAAGGCCATTTATAAAATGTATTAATTAGTAAGTTAGGCGCATTGAAATAATTATTTTATTACTATTGTTATTTTTATTATTAGTATTGTAATAATTACTATTAAATACATTGCTTCATTAAATATATAATTAAATTTAAAGTAGTAGTTGAATTGGAGTGTGGTGACGTGTTGTTAAGTGTAGTGCAATATAGAAGAAGAAAGAAAAGTGAGAGCAAATGTAATGAAGTGAAGTGAAGTGCAGTCTATCTATTGGTTAAAATATCTGTGCAGTAGAGTCATAAAATGTTGAGTTAATGATATTATTTTGTTATATCATTATTATTATCTTAAAATTATTAAAATTACATTGTACCTATATTCGTAATTGTAATATGTTAACTGTAGTGTTCTGCCACCAGGTTGTATACACCTACCAGCAGAAATAATAAATCTATCTGTTCAGGATGATCTTGCAGACTGGAGTGTTGGTCTGAGCGGGAGTTGCCCTGATAGAACTCTTAGCACTCTACCACTCTAGAGCGGAAGTAGACAGTATTTCGAAAGAAGCTACTACGAAACAAAAGGGAACGGAGAGAGAGAAAAAGAAAGCCAGAGAAAAGTCCATAACGAGCTGACATAGGCGCTAGAACAACGAAGAGCCAAGGAAGGTGGACTTACAAACTAGGTGCCTAATTATCGCCAAGCGATTTGTTAACACAAATATTGGAAAAGGACAAAGTGGTCACAAATTGAAGAATTCATAAACATTGCCTTTTCAAGAAAGGGAGGAGACGGAAGTAACAAAAGAAGAGAAACATAACAAATTGGTGGAAGAACTGCAGCTAAGATCGCCCTCTGCCAAGTAATATCTAACCAACTCAGTCGTAATCACATTTAGACAGCTAGAGATAAAAATTCACCTAACACTACAATACAATAAAATATAATACCTATAAGTATTACGTTTTCTAATACGTGAAACCCTCATTTACATAGATAAATCAATCAACAAATGCCATGGCATATCAATATAGCCTTGCAAAAAATTTTAGAACAGCGATAAAAAAATGGGAGGAAAATAAACAAAGAGGGAGAAAATGAAATAATTTACATCTGACTGCATAGCGCAACACTAAATTTAGCCCAACACTTTTTTATCAATGCATGGCTAAATATATTTGACGATAGATATTATATTGAGTAAAGTACAAAATACTGTTTACTAAGATTTTTCTTTTAAATTTTTTTTTCAGCGGTTTAGGAGTGCTGGTTGAACGTACTGTGTGTTAAGAACATGAAAAACATTACGTATTACGATGAGTTAATATAGGGTGCATTTCATGGCATTTTCCAGTGCACAGTTTTTACTGCACAAATTCATATAGATTTCACGTGGATGTAAACCAGGGCCTTACGTACGCCTCATCGTCACGCACACACGCGAGCGAAACAGGTCCAAAGACAATTTTGAATTGCCTTCAGCGCCTTTCTTATAATTTTAAAAGAGCGTAATGGAACTTACCGAAATACACGTCCATATCCCCTGTCCCTTCAATCGGGATACCTATAATGCTGCCAGTGATTTCGTACTTCCCTCCAACGAAGTACTGCGGGGCATAGAGGACGAAGAAGAATTCATGAGCATTCGGGTTGACCCTGGGAAGAGTTTTTTGGTAGTCGCAACGTCAAAAACATTGAAATACGTATTATTAGGGTTTGGATTCTAATGAGCCAAAGATTCTCTGAAAATGACCTGTAAAAATAACTTAAAAATAAGGGGGAAATGACCCCGATATTTTTTAAACCTCAAAATTTTGTCTGAGAATGTTTGTTTATTCAATGAATTTTACAACTGTTTATAAAAAATGTATGTATAAAATTATATTTAATATAAAATATTTACTTTAAGAGGAAATGTAATCCATAGCTCCGATCTTTCAACCGTCAGTAATTTTTAAAGTTAGAAAAACAGAGCCCATTGCAATAGAGGATATCGTCATGGTCTGATGATACAATAAATATTTAGTTTTAGTCTGTCATTGTAAATTCATGAAACATTTTCTAATAAAAAGCACCAAAAAACAAAATGAGTAAAAATTACAAAAATGATGCAAATATTAAACAAATGACCTAAACATTAAAAATGGCAAAATTATACAAAAATGAATCAATAACTATTTATTCTATCACCTATAGGTCATGATAAATATTGATTTATAAGTTAGCTACGTCTAGAATGCACCAATGAAAAGATGAAGAATCATCATAATCCGACCTCTGCTTATTATAGAATTTTGAATATGATAATGAAAATGATCTTCGTATATTCTAATAAAAGTGAATTCAACGACATGTAAACGACATTTATTCCCCCAAAAGGAGTGTTTGAGTAGATACGAATTATTTATAGGCTCTTTTTCAGGATTTGACGCAGTGTCTTTGTAAAGTTTGGTAAAGATAAATACAACACAAATGCGGAAAACAAATAATTTAAATAATATGCTGGTAATTGCACCACGATCATTATTTTTCGCCTGTTGCTAAGAAACAAGTATCTAAAATGTTCCGCCAGAGGCCAGCAGCGATGCGGCTGAACAGTGTGCCCAAACTCCATGAAAAGTGGCACATCTGCGTGGTTTTTCCACCCAGAAGCTTTTTGTGCTGTTAATTTTGTTGTAACTCTACTAAATGGAGCTGCAGCACAAAATTGCGCCTAATTTTAGTTTAATTTCCAATCAAACCGGGCTCCACCTGAGGGATTCCTTCCACCCAGGAATTCTGTGGAGATCATTTGGTGCAACTCGTAAATATTATTTGCAGCAAGTACCATTAAAATGATTTTAAAATCGTTGAAATCGGCGAAAATGCATCAAAAATTACCGCAAAAGGTAAAACAAAATGATTAGTCAAAATCTACGAAAAATGCAAAGTAGTAACACAGAAATGAGCGATTTCCTTTTATCTTAACATGAAATTAATGTATTTCATTAAAATACACCCCTTAATGATGACATATGTTATCATGGGGCGCCCAGAGCGTCACGTGGCTGCCACCAAGTCTCCCCATCTGTAAAAGGATCCAAGCGCTGGCTAATGAGCCACAGACAGCAAGAGTAAAGATAGGCAGGAATCGCATTACGACTCCCGGCCCAGTAACATGATGTTGGCTAGGGTCAAGTAATAATTCGCGCACGTTTTCTTGAGCTTTCATTTCGCTACGCGAGAGAGGTAGTTTGATTTATTTTTGTTTTTGTTGTTGGCAGGACTATTATACCAAATCTTTATCTCTTTTTTCTATGGAAAATGATTGACATTGAAGCGAATACTTCTGTTATGAAATTTTGTCAAAAACGCACGATGATATTTTTTTCCTGAATTCAACTAACGTTACTTAAGGAGTACAGGTAGGTATTCCGGGCTCCAGAAAACGTGCTCTCTGGAATGTAAATTGTTGGAGTTGATTCAGAGCAGGGGCCGCTAGTTGTGACCAAATTAGGATTTGTGACGAAAACCCCAAGAAAGATGAAAATAAAAGAAATGGTAATATGTTCCCTTACTTCGAACGCAACACAACTACGTCCTTCCAGCCTCTGTGCACTGTGTCAGAAATGTTGAAGGCTAAGGACGGAAATATGGAGTTGTTACGCTCCAAACTCAATAATGGAAAATGGAGAGGCTCCATTTGAACTGCATTCAAACGGGGTATGCCTGAAATGCACAGAAAAACGAAGTGATTCAGTTCAAAAACACATATTAATCACCAGCATTGAAAATTGCATTAAAACATTTGAAGACATCCTTTTGTAATTTTTGCAAACTTTGGACAGGAGAGATTGAAATACTAAATTATTTCTTTCCTTCTACCTTCCTTTTCGTTTCTCCGTATTTATACCTGTATTGGCTAGTTCAGTATTTTTCTTACATAAAATTAAAAAAAGGATCTTATTTATGACGTACTTGCAATACTTATAAACCTCAGTGTTTTATTTATCTAATTAATTAAAAAGTAGGGCTAAAAATTCATTGCTCATTTCACGTTTCCGGCTGACAGTATCATTCCTCAGTAGAATGTGGAACCGATGGAGACATATTTTTATTACTAAAATACCAAATTTATTCTCATTACTGTAGCGCAACAATGTCGTACGCTGTTTGTTCGTATTTAAAATATCCCTCTGGCAACACAAATCCGATTTATGATTTCAAGTTGTCATGGGCACGTGTACACGTATAACATTTACTTTCCTTTATTGTTCTGTGACTAAAACTATTTAACAACGAAAAATAAACAATCACATTCACACTACATTTACATACAACAACCATTCATTTTTGTGCTTTGATTTGTACATCAATTCAATTCAAGTAAAGCAAAAGCTTCGTTTTATGCCTCCAGTTTTTATTACATCGACACTTCTTTCTTTCTTTCTTTCTTTCTTTCTTTTCGTCGCCATACTTGCGTAAATTTCGTCATTTAAACAGTGCAACAACTTTCACCGGCACACGACAAAATGCTCTGCACTGGGTACAATGAAAAGAAACCGTACACCCGACCTTACTGAGTTCGCGGACTTATCAGATTTCTTACTTCATTCTTCAAAGTTGTACATTCGGGAGCAACAACGCAACAACTATGCAGAAAATACATCGTCTAATAACAAGGTACGTCGGATAAGCGAAGGTCGGGCTTACAATGAGGTGAGATTCGTTAAGTCTCTAAGCACAAATAACAACACGAGGCAATTCACGAAAACATCTTGAAAAATAAAGCAATGAAAGCTAACAACTCCAATGGGCAAGAAATTCTCTAATTTTGAGAACGCTGTAGCATTAGCCAATCACTTTGGAAAATCATTCACTCCCAATTCGTCCCCAACTCACCCCTTGCATCCAAACAAAATCGAAATAGCAGCAGCTCCCAACTACAATGTACCACACAACTACATCTCCCCAAATGAAGTCATCAAATTAATTAAGAACGTGCCATTAAAAACCTGGTCACGGCAAAATAAGTAATACAATTTTAAAAATGCTTACATAAGCCCACAATAGCATACATCACCAATATTTACAACTCAATAATTAGAATTGAACCCGTTACTTGGAAAAATTCAAATGTAATAACCATCCCCAAGCCACTTACAAATCTCACCAGCACTGACAACTATAAACCCATAAGCCTTCTTCCCACTCTATTAAAAAACCTATAAAATTAATTTTTTAAAGACTAAATTCCCATCTGAACAAAACTCAAACAATCCCAAAGCACCAGTTTGACTTCAGTAACAAAGATTCAACTTCTCATCAGTTATTATGAATCACGGAGCACACACACATTTCAAAAACCTTCATAAATTAGTTACCATTTTAGACATTTCGAAAGAGTTTTAAAAATCGTAGCATACTGGCTTTACATTCAAACTTAAAGAAATAGGTACTCCCAAGTATTTAATGAATATCATTAACAGCTTCGTCATAGAAAGAACATTTTCAGTCACAGTTGACAAACACACATCTCATCCACGCAGAATTACAGATGGATTACCTCAAGGCTCACCACTGTCCCCCACGCTTTTCAACATATACTACACAGCCGACATTCGCATAACATCACACACGCACATCGCCCTATTCGCCGACGACACCGCCATTTTCATGTCGAATCATTCAAATTATCTCATGTGTGAACAAATTCAAACACATCTAAATAAACTTGATGACTGGTCTGTCCAATGGAAAATCAAACTCAGTCCTACAAAATCATCCGCCAAAATATTCCCATAAGAACATTTTCAACCCCAACTCCACTCCCAAAAACCAATCACCCAATTCCATGGACCCCACACAATCAATCTGTTAAATACCTGGGAATGAATCTTGATACCAGACTTAATTGGAAAAATCACATATCCGTAAAAGCACAGGATGCCAAAATAAAACTAATTCAACGGAAGCCTCTCTTAAATCGCAATAGTAGGCTCTCATTAAACAATGGCATCACCATCTATAAATCAATAATTAGACTCCTAATGCTTTATACATGACCTATCTGGATCAACGCTGCTAAAACAAACATCAATAAATTACAGACCATCCAAACACATTTCCTCGGACTTGTCACATGCACCCTGGAACATCTCAAACATTCTACGGCACAAAGAATTGAAATTTACACCCTGTAGTTCACCATGTTGCGCTATTTATCTATTTCTTCTCCAAAATAAACACAATAATCCAAGCAACCCATTCCGATTTAGCCACCACCTGCCAACTACGATAAAAAATAGAAACCTATTAGATTTATTCCTCAGCATATTTTGAGAACTGAATTAATCTCATAGGTGCTCTGTGAGTTTCCTATCCATGTGAAGTTAGATATAACTGTAATATTAGCATTTACGTTAAAAAATTAAGTCGGGAAATATATAGAGTATATATAGATAATTAATATATAATATATATATAGTATATATTAATATAATTATATGCGAGCTGTACATTAGCTTGGAAAACCACTTTATAGTAATATCTTATCTCTGAATTTACGCATTGCCAATAATGTACATTGAACCTCAGAATCTATTTCTCTTAATGACATTAAACACAATTCGCCGCGATTACAAAATTGCCAACAAAGTTTTCAACTTCGCACTCATTAGATTTTGTAAATAAATAATTTTATAGAACATTTTATATAATATATTTACAATTCATCTCAGTCCACACAATGTAATATTTAGAATGAGATACCACAAAATAGTTTTTGGAGAGATTTCTTATCAAGGTCAACAACATCAAATGCGAAAAACAAAATGTTGTAAAATATGTGGTAAAATATGTTGAATAAAGTCAACGTTTTTAAGAACTGTTTGATATAAAACATAAACACATTGTTTGGACTTGAGAGAGTTAAATTAAACATTATAATTACGTTATTAGCATGGCAATAATAATATTAATAATAGTAATTAATAACTTTATCAATGTGGGAAAGTGCACCTTAACTCATTGCGTGGTTCTTCAGTTTCTTTCAACTTTCAATCGGTGAAAAGCTTATTCCCAAAGTGGCGTTTTTCTTTTTTTCTTTTTTTTTCTAGATACGTATATTCTTAAGACAGTTCTCCATCATCTGGCTAAAAAGTGTGTTCACAAAAATGCGTTCTGGTAAATGGTAAAAAGTGTCAAAAAACGCGGAAATCTACTTGAAAGCTGATTGTGAATACTGTTTGTTCCTAAAAGATGTATTTATTGAAGATATGTCACTTTGGAAATAAACATTTCAATTCTAACACGTCCTTAGCGATTTAACTTACCGTCGGCAAGATGTTTCAACATTTTGTTCGCAGAGTTGGTAAAACATTCATCAATTTTTGGATCTTTTGCACTACATATTTTCACATCAGAAGCTGTAAATAATTGTAAAAATCCATGTAATAAACGATGTTTAGACGATTAAATTTAAATAGAACAGATTTTGTTGAATTTTGTTCCTTGCCTCAAAGATACTCTTTATCAATGAAATTTTGAAACTCAATGATCACATTGTTTTGAAAACATTGAAATATGAAATCAAGAAGTATAGGAGACATATCTTAAATTATATTTGGTCTTTTATGTGATCAAAATTTATTCAAGTACTATTCACTTCCATAACATTGACGTTATCTTGAAATTCAAACTAACACGGATTTCAGAATTCAACTCTTGCTCGAACTTAAACGATTATTTCCATTGCCACTTAGAAAGGTTCCTTTGATGACATCGAGGTATTCGTAGAAATTCTCATTCAAATGTGTTAAATGAAACGTAAACAGCCAGGTTGCGAGGTCATCAGTAACGATCTTGAACTCGCTTGTATTTTTGAAATTGAGAAGTGGTTTCAATACCAGAAACTGCTTCCAACGTTAACTTAAAATCTGAACGGGTCAAGTAAATTGCTCTTATTTACTGAAGTCTTGTGAAACTGGCTTTCCACCTTTCATCAACGATTTTTAAAGGGAACCAGAACACCTTGCTACACTCAGGAAAAAAGGATTAACAACACTTTTTAATGAATAACAAGACAGCAATAATCTTGTTCCTAAATAGTATTAAAGCATTTTATTAAATCTATATGATTACTCGTCAGTTAATTATGTGCTTATGTGCTTTAACTTTTGTTTCTGCTCTATACCATCACTAAAATCATCATGCACAGCTTCCGAACAGCTCAAATGATGTACCTAAATGTGCGTATTCAAACATTCACGAAAACCTTCCTTCAGCATATGAACATTTTAAAATAAAATATTTCGAATAAATTAAAGCAGATATGCAATAGTTGCAAGCAACACGTATGTACCGTCGAAATCAGTGTGGAATGGTTTTAACAAATTCAAAATACTTTCAGTGTCTTCGATGTTCTACTTATGCAGTATACAGCACATACATTGAAATTCCGTACTTACGAAGGTATGAAGTATTTGAACTATTATCACATGATACATTGAGGCCCCACCACAGAAGCAGAACCATGCAATAACAGAAAGCTTTGTCAGCTTTGAGGAGCATCTTGTCTCGTTGAAGCAGAACCTTCATCTGGTGTTCTGCCTCTCGGTTATATACTCCACGAAGACCACGTACCTTGCAGAAGAGATGCACCAGATTCAGAACTGGTTTCAATGCACTTTTCCACCAGGCGCCACTGCATGCCAAAGAAGAAGGTCAGTAACAGCACTGTTTGTACGGAAATAGGAGCACTCGTATGTGTGTCGCAGTTTAAGCGAGCACCAAAACAAAATACCTCCCTCCAGTTACTTTGCTGGCCACGGAGAAAAGTGCCGGCTAAAAATAGAGAAGATTGAACTAAATCAGTGGTTCCCAACGGGCTCGGTACAGACCCCTTGGAGGGGGGGTCGGTGAAATTTTGAAAGGGGCAAGAGATCCGTTGGAAGTCAATTGTTGAATATGAACTGGCGCCTGCCCAATACAATCAAGATCCCAATCCGTAAAAAAATAATGAACTTAATTGTTTTCTGATATAAAGCAAAAACACTTCATAATAAATTATAAATTTGCTCTTTTTCAGTCGTTCATCCCTAGGAGATACGATGTTCAAAAACTTCAAAAAAATCTCTAAATGTCACAGCGATTTAAAGATTAAAGCAGTAGTCCCGACACTTCTGAAGCTTATGAGCAATCATACCGTTTTCAATCCTACTGTGAGCTACCAAAAAACCATGGCAGAAAAAATTGTTTTTCCAAATCATTTAATTCCAAATATAAACACACATTTATATTAAATATTAAACAAATTTTAAGAAAACTGTATACAAAAAATAAATTGAAACGAAATTGCATATTACAAAAGATTGAAATATAGTTCGTAACAAACAACAAAAGGAAGAACAGATTTTTCATTAGACCTCTTAACCAACCTTCGCCAACTCTGGGCATGACCGAGAAAAACCGGAAATTGTCCGCTATCGGCGGTTTGGCGATAACTGCTCCAAAGTATCTCACCGGCATCCTAGCTAATATTAACGCGGCCTCGCGGGGATTCCAGGGGTAACCGCAACGCGAGCATCACGTAAAACAATTTGCTTAATAAAACAATTGACAGCGCATCACGACCCTCGGCTACCTTCACGCATGAACCGGTCTTGCGCAAACCCGGCTAGGTGGAGCCGTGAGAACCGGCCCGCAGCGTGGCAGCTTGCTTCTGCGGACGACGAGAACTGAACTCAACTTCTGGGTCAATGATCCCCATCTCGATCAGGTTTTCGTATTTTCCCTGATACTCGAGCAAAAGCTGAGATGGCCGCTTGTTGTGCTTCTGTATATAAATGTAATATCAAATTAACTTCTCTCAATAGCACGTCATACACAGTTTGTAACTATTTTGACGTGAATAAATAAATAAAATAACTAAATAAATAAATAAATAAATAAATAAATAAATAAATAAATAAATAATTAAATTAAATAAATAAATAAATAAATAAAATAAATAAATAATAAATAAATAAAATAAATAAATAATAAATAATTAAAAAATAAATAAATAAATAATAAATAAATAAATAAATAAATAAATAAATAAATAAATAATTAACTTGGAATCGTCGGCCTCGTTCACCCAAACGGTTTCCTCTCCTTTTCGTCCTTTCTTTTTTTTTTTCACCCTTTCCTTTTTCCTTCCTTTTCTTTTATTTTTCACCTTTTCTTTTTCTCTCCCCTCTTTTCTTCTTTTTTTTTCCTTTCCGTGTTCCCTCTTTCCTTTTCCTTCTTTTCAAACCTTTTTTTTTTTTTTCCCTCCCCCTCCCTCCTCTTTTTTTATTCCTTTCTTTTTTTTTTTTTCCTTTTTCCTCTTCTTCCCGCTCCCCTTCTCAGTCTTCATTCTTCTTCGCCTCTCCTATTCCCATGCCATGGCCATCGGCCCTGCAGCCCACGTCTCAGCTCTGATTCGGAGTTCACTTGCGAATAGCTTTCGAAATTCAGTTTAGCCCTTTCAGAGCCCAGTGGACTGCACACGACTTTTAATTGGCTATTTCTGACACTTTATTGTGTCAGAATTGTTTACTGATTGTGCGAATCTACATATAGTTGTATAGCTAAGTATTGTTATATTTAGATGTGTGTGTGTGTGTGTGTGTGTGTGTAGAAAGCAACTTTAGAGTAAAAACAAATCATTACTTAAAGGAGAAATGTTTACAGCGAACAGAAAAAAATCCTGTTTGAAAGGGTTAAAGTCGGGTAGCCAGAAATGCTGTTATTACAATCCTAATATCAGCGGTGAAGAAAAGATTTTCAAAAATTTGAATCAAAACTTTCCCAGCAAAGTGAAGAAGTGTCCAACTTAGTTACTCCCATGACAACAGTAATAAGCAAATTATGGTGACATATCGTATTCCTATTTGGAATGAAATTGAACTTGCGAAATATTATAGAGAAAATCATTTATGGCCGATCATACGAATACAAGTCATTTTTTGGAAAAAATTCTGTGTTTGAATTTTTTCATCCTTGGCTCGTAAAAGCCTGGTAAAACATGTACAAGTCAAATCCTATTACAACACACTATATTTTTCTCACACTGCAAATATTTTTAATATTCAAAGTATGAACAAGGTTTTTTGATTTCTTGCCTTGTGATTGCCCATCAAAGAATTATCAGTTATCGACAAGACGAAAACATTGTCGCAATGTTCCTCTCAAAAACACATTTCACAGAGAAAACAACTTTAAATTACATGACTACGAAATATAAGGTACGAAACTCCCAGATTGCACAGCCTATGGAGGAACAGCAACAACAAGAACAACAATAATAACAATAACAATAATAATAAATAATAATTAATAATAATAACAATAAATAATAATAATAATAATAATAATAATAATAATAATAATAATAATAATAATAATAATAATAACTGAAGGACGTAGCTTCTGGGCTCGTTGTCCCGAAAAAGCGTGAAAGGAACGCTAATTGGCTCCTTTGTTAACGTCTCGTCTCGTTTAGTCCCTTTTTTATTAAATCGATGCTTTTATGTTCAATTTTATTATTCTCAAATTGGCAAACCGGGAGAGTTGGTTCAGGGAATCAACTGATGTCACTGCAGTGCACTCTCACCGGGTTGTTGTCGTCTGCTGGGGTTTCAGTTCCATTTTCGACACTAGTCAGATGGCTAGGTCGAGTACTGTCTCTGTCTGGCGGAGAATTCTAGCGGCTGGCTGCTCTGATAGGTAGTTTCTCGTGGTTTCTCCGATCAACACCTGACCAATGCCGGAACAGTACCTTAACAAACGGGTCACGGACCGCGCGCGATCTTGCCTTCCCATTTCTTGTCGTATCCTTAAACACACTTACACTTATAAGCACTACACTACCACACATGTCGGGAGACCTGTCCAGGACAGTAAGTTTCTCCCGGCTGGTACGGTGCCCCGCTGGTGGGAGATACCTGGTTGCGGAAAACACTGATAGCCTACTATAGGTCGGCGCCGGATCTCGCCATCCAGCGGGGCAAGATCACCGCCACCTCCTGAACAAAACAACATGCACTACACTTACGGGACTAATGACCTTAGTAGTTGACGCACCAATAATCATGAGTAATTAATCAATCACAATGGCAACATTTCTTTTTCCTTGCCGGAGACGGCTTTTGATGAAATATCAAAAAACTGCACGTTACACGAACATTTAAGGTCCGTTTATAATACTGTTCGATTTGACGTTAAACAGCAGTGAGTACAAGGGCGGGGAGACGCATCAATTTGTGATGTCACAGAAACGTCAAACCTTGAAGTTTTCGATTAGCCTCTCTCTTCACAGCTGTTTTACGTCAAATCTGCTTACATTTTATTGCCTATCTGTAACTTTAATAGTAGATAGGCCACTACGCATCTGCGAGCAATCTCATGCTGCAGTCTTGTAAGCTTGTCAGCAAGGTTCGGTTCAGTTGCTGTGTGGAGAATTCTGGTGTCCGACTGCTCTGATCCATAGATTTCCATTGTTTCTCCAATCGTCACCAGGCCAATGCAGGAAAAGTACCCTTCCAAAAGAGCCACGGACAGCGCGCGATCTTTCCTACCTCTTCCTTGTCCTATCCTTCCCCTTACACACACACATGCACTACACTTCGTCTCTTGTCGGGACCACGCTGGCGAGCGATACCCGATTGCGGGAAATTCCCGTAAGTCGAAATAGGTCGGCGTCGGATCTCGCCATCCAGCAGGTCATCGCCCCCTCCAGAGGAAAGAACTTGTACCACACTTATGGGACCTTAGCTGTTGACGCGCCCGGAATCACTTACAATCAATCAATCAAGGCCTTTCGTCAAATTGGTTCCAGCGTGTTCTGTGAATGCGAACTAGCGAAGCTCTACCTGGAAATGTCTTTGGAAAATATTCTGAATGCAAAGTGCCGAAGAGAAAGTGCATTATAACCAAGGACTAAAAGAATATCCATTTTTGAAAGAAGATCTAAAATCTTAGTTTCTTTCTCTCTCTCTCAAGACAAGTGCCCAACATTGTTGAAAGCATATTTTTTTAGCCGACAATCCATTCTTTGTCTTCATTTGATCCAAATGCAACTGAAAGTATTTTCTCTAACAATTACGAAAATTGAAGGGAAAAAAAAGCTTAAAATGACCCATGATGATGATGATGACACACTTTATTAAGGATCCTCAGAGCAACGTGGTTGCTACCAAACCTCCTTACCTGCAAAAGGTAGTGTATGAGATGCGTGTGTGTGTGTAAGAAAGGACTAAGAAAAAAACAAGGTCGAGGAAGGAACGATTGAGCGCAGTCAGAAGCGCGGTTTGTTTGCTTATAGAACTGCTTGCGCATTCGCCCGGCGTTGATCGGAAAAAACACTGAAAAGGTGGCCGCTAGATTGTATTCGAACTGCCTATCATACTATAATGGATAAAAGAAAATTTTCACCAAAATAGTTGTTATTTTGTTTAAATTTTAAAGATCACAACTTGATCTAAAGTATAAAATATTAACAAATTATAAATTAAATAGGTGTGATTGTTGGTTGGCTAAATGATTGTATGATTTGTTACACCTGCACTTTTTACACCAAGAATAATTGTAATAATGGAAACGTCATTTGTGCAAATTAAGTTTGTTCAAATTGGTGCCCTTATCACAATTAACAAAACTGTATGCTCAGGATATTTTAACCAAGTTCCTAATTTAAAAATTTGAAAGATAGATTGTCATAACAACTATTATATTTTCATTTGATAAGAGTGTAATACAAAGGAGACCTAATAATCTCAATTTTCATCACTTCCAAATGTGTGAGTGAACTAGCTCAATTCATTTTTAAATCCAGTTCAGCGGAAGTGTGTTTATTTAGTCGCATGATTTACAGGAATCTGACTTGCCCAGTCGGAAAGTACACTAAAACAGGGTTACCTGCAAATATGTCATTTTTTTTTCTTTTGGTATGTAGTATGTACCCAGGCAGTCGTTAAACTCCCATGTTTTCGACCAACCAGATTCTGGGCTATCTCCAGGAGGCCAGAAAAACAGGTATTTATCTGATTTTCTTCTATATTGCTCTTTGATCATTAGTCTTATAGGAAAATGATAGAAATCAAAATCGAAGACGATACAATGTCCTACAAAGAGGATAAAATTTCTTTAAAACCACCTACCAAGCTATATACAATTGTTCCAAAGTCGCTATTATTTCATTTCGTTAAAATGTATGAAAAATACGCAAGTTTATATTATAATCATCTTACAATAAATATAATATAATTACATGCAATGCTTTTATTTCTCTCACCGTCGGCGTAAACACCGCCTTCGAAGTGTACCCATTGCATACTCGTATGTAAATATTACCTATGTTTCAGGTAAAATAGTTACCGACTATAAATATTCATTCGTTCCAGAGCCACCTAGGAAAGCAGCTAACAACCTGGCACATTGCCTAACGTGACCTTTATTACGTGGTCACATCAAACGATTTTGAATTATCTTATGAGGGGAAAGTGGTAAATATTACTTTTCATTTAAGATCATCCTGCGACGGGTGTCCTTGCCAGATTACTTTGAACAGAGACATCCACAGAAGCTCATTTCGTAGAGAGATTCATTTTGGTTTAGGGAAACATAATTTGATTTTAATAAATAGCTCTTAAAGAAAGAACAATCGATTTCCCTCATTTCTGATTGGTTGCTAACACGTGTTTCCATTCCGTGTTTTTTTTAAGAACTTGGAGAACATGCCGCGATCGCAAATGCATTCTTAAGGTCAAGCGTTAACTTCTTCTAGATTTCTCTGCTGTAATATTTATAGAGGTTATGAATTGTATCTTGCTTAAATTGCGATTAGCAGGATATAAAAGAAACGTGAATGAGAGTGCGAATAAACAAAGTTCACTGACTAATCACAGAATGAGTACCGGCTATGAAGTAGATTTTAAGAACGTGAAGATTTTGGCCAAAGAAAAAAAGGAATCGTAGATTGGTGGTAGAAACTTTATTTATTAAAACTACCTATTGTTGCAGCTCATAGATTGAATCTAACAACTTCACTACACTCTAGTGTGTTGAGTAATTTCAAGAAATGAATTTGTTAATGTTTTAATGTTGTTTTAAAATACAAAAGTATTTTTTATCATTTTTGGGCTGGCAATGCTTGGAAAAAACGTTTTCTTTTTTTCACTTTGCCTCTTCTTGACCGTTAGCATCAAAAGAGTTTTATCACAGCACGCCAGACCAACAGTCCATTAGAATGACTGTATTGTTAATATTTTAATTATTATGACACTTTGTTATCTGCCGAACAATGTTTCTTAAATTTAATTCTTCTGTGAATTGTGTCTATTACACACTAAGATGAGTTTAATAAGTCTTATTGTATTGGGTAATATTTTTAATGTCGTTGCAACAAAATGTATAGTAATAATAGAATGTATTGATTTTAGTCTGATGATGAGGCAAATTGCAAGCCACGAAACGATGCGCTGTACGTATACAATAAGGTTTTAATAAATGCAATAGCTTGCAAGAAATGGTTCGTCTTAAATATGGCCACATACGTTTCTTGAATAATTCTATCTTTACGTTTAGTTTGCTAGTTCGATTCGTCCAGAATGTATAGGAGCTTCGGTAGGGAAATAAGTGTGTGTTGAGGTAGATTGCCTGGGGGCCAATGTACTCATTCATTTCTTATTGCAAACTAACAATTAAAAATGTATTATTTCAAAATTATTTACGGTAAATCTGAGCAGATAGTGTCTATCCCTATTATATTTCCCGTATCCATCCATTGTGATTTTGTCGAATAACAGAATGAGGGACCATCGTAGGGTTTGAACTTGCCAAGAGGGGACAAATTATCTTAAGTACTTTATTTTAATCGTAGTTTAGTCATTTAAAGTAATTAAAATATTAAACACAACATACTTCATTTCATAGACATAAGTACAATTAGATGACATTAACGTTTCCTGTAAATCAATAACTTGATTAACTGCCACTTTTTGCCAGAACGACTGACGGCTATTTCAAACAGTTTTATATTCGCAATAAAACATAGTACAAACAAAATATATACAATTCACACGCTATTCAGCGCGTGTTTGCCTAATTAGGTGTATCGCTACGCTATGTAAAAAATGGATAATACATTGTGCCAGAAAAGCCTCACCTTGGTGGCACTTAGTGAGTGTGCTAGCAACCAAACGATGTTGGTAACACGATCTATAGCTTGAAATAAAAGAAAACATAAATTGCGCACTCACCACAATAATAACAGTTGCTGGAAGTTTGGTCGGTGTCAGTTGGTGAAGGGAGCGTAGCGAAATTTGCGTGATCAGACGGAAGAGCAGGTCTCAAAGCCCGAGTCTCGCCACGTAAAATAAGCTTTCAAATCAAATAAATGGCACATGTAAACTAAGTCCCTGGCTCGGTTCGCGGTGGAGAGACTTTCTGGCGCGCTATATTTGGAAGAGGAGAATCGGATTAGTCGGCGGTCCCCGCCTCCGAGGAACCGAAGGAAAACGACGATGCATCTGAGGGAGAGGGGGACAAAGCAGGCTATTTTGCAGCGCTGGCTGCCTCCTCGTAGACCTTCAGCAGATCGGCGACAGCGCGACTCAGCGCCAAATCCACGGGCGTCTTGCCACGCTCGTCCTCGCTGCTAGTACGCGCGCCGGCCGCCAGGAGCGCGCGCGCAGCCGCCATGCGCCCCCAGCGCGCCGCCCCGTGCAGCGGCGTGCGGCCGAACATATCCTTTGCGCACACGTCCGCCCCGCGGCTCAGCAGCTGCGCCACACAGCGGGCGCAACCACGCGCAGCAGCCAGATGCAGAGCAGTCTGGCCAACCGCGTTCCTCGCGTCGGCTGACGCGCCCACGCGCCGCCCCAGCAGCAAGGACACCATGT
>BOPP01000211.1:469518-510530 GCA_017312745.1 Gryllus bimaculatus
GGTGGCGTGTACCTGCGCGCGCGGCCGTGTGCAGCGCCGTCTCCCCTCGGGCGTCGGGGGCGTCGGGGTCGGCGCCGGCCGCCCGCAGCGACAGCACCCTCTGCACGTCGCGGCGCCGCGACGCCTCCCGCAGCTGCTCGCCCTGGGCGCGAGCGGCGTCGGGGGCGGCGGCGAAGGCCGACGCGGCGTCCGATACCCTCCAGCTCGCGCGCTGTTTCCTCGTTAGAAACGTTTCTCCCAAGAACACTTCCAACAGGTCTTCCATCTCGCCCTCAGACAGCTCCCTGTCTTCGAATTGCGTCCTCTCCTCGTCCGACTGGTCGGAGGTCTTGTCCTTCACGGCGCTTCCTGGGGGTTTCTCAGGCGCTTCCTCCTCCTCTTCCTCTTCCTTCGGGTGGCTTAGCTCGCCAAAGGCGCGGGCGGCGGCGGGGGAAGCGGCCAAGGTTTTGGACGCTGTGGCGCGTGCTGTGCGTTCACGTTCTTCCGGCGAGTCAAATCTACGATCGAGAAGATTCATTGTAGTACGCATTTGCAGAAACGCCATATCGTAACCATCTCTAGCCCGTTTTACCTCCTGGTCCGCGTTGTCGTTTGAGTTGTCTCCGTCTGTGGTCAATGTTACGAGGTCTTCCTCGTCCACTGCCTCGGATTCTTCCTCTGAGCTCGTGTTGTCTTCGAAGTTAGTCTTCTCCGTTTGCTCCAGTAAATCATTCTTCGTCGTGTACGTTACGTGTGGGCTCTTGCAGCGATTAACCCTGTCATCGCCCTCAGAATCACTGGATTTCTTTGATTTCTTAGAGAAAAGCAATGCTTCAGAATTTGCTTTCACGGCATCCACAGACCCGCTTTCATTATCTTCATTACTTGAAGGTGATGCTTCCAGGTCTTCACTCTCAATCTCCTCCGACTTTACTTGAGATTTCTCTGCCTCAATAAACTTCGTCTCCTTTTCCAAGAATGGTTCCCTACGAGAGACCTCAATTCGCTTTCCCTCTTTTTCTAAGGTAGTTTTGTCCTCCGACTCCGGACACTGGAATTTCTGGAAGGTGGAAGATACACCAGTTGTTGACTCGGCCTCTGAAGAATCGTTGTCGCTGTTCTCGCTACTTGAAGGCGATGCCATTAAGTCTTTACTCTTCTCCGCCTCGTATTCCGTTTGCAACTTCCCGCCCTTAATAGACTTCATCCCCGTTTCCACAAGATGTTTTTCACGGGACATCTCAATATGCTTTCTCTGGTCTCCTAAAAGAGCTGCTTTCGCCTTCAGGCACCTGGTTGTCTGGACGGCGGGCGCTCCTCCAGGCGCATCTGTCACGGCCTCCTTGGACCCGCCGCGATCCTCCTCGCAGCCAGAGAGCGATTCCTGGGGATCACGCGCCTCTAAGGCCCCAGCGCCCTCCACCCACTCCCTCAGCGCGCCACATGCATCGTCATCAAAGTCCTCCGCCACTGAAGACAAGGGCGTGGGAGAAGCAGGCGATTGCTGACAAGCACCTTTCTGCATTTCGAAAGCTTGGTTTTGCTTTGTCTTCAGCGCCACAGATCCTTCCTGCGACACGAACAATTCTTCAGTATCTTTTGAAAGTGCTTTCACATTCGCAGTTGTGATTGATTCTTTATCAGTACCCACTTGCCCAAAGTTCAAAATCTTTTCTACCTCTTGAATAGCCTCCAGCATTACAATTCCTTTACGTGATACGAAAGATCCTTCGGAAAGTTCTGAGTGTGGTTTTGAAATTTCATTTGAATCCCGATCTACCATCTGCGACTTCGAAATTTTAACTGAACTATCTTGAGTCGCTGAGTCGACGGGTTTCTGCAACTTCGACTCTTTCAAATCTCCCGCGACGGAAACATCCATTGAGGACATAGGTATTTCTTGAATAGCGTCTAATGCGACGGAAATGTTTTTGTCGAGAGGCAACTTGTCTGACCCGCAACGCGTCTCGTCCTCTTGAAATATGTACGTCTCCTGGATGTCCGTCGATTTACAAGCGACTTGATCAAAGGATACGGTGGCAGCTAGTAATTTCTTGATGTGTTCTATTGGGTTTTCATGAGGAGGTGCCTGAAGATTTACGGAAGCTTCCATCATCTGCTTTTCCAGGCCTGATTTCTCCGGGGATTCTCGCTTTTCACCACCGTCTCCTGAAGAGTCGCAATAGTTTTTAAAAATTGAGTCTATGGCCTTGCTCGTGTCGCTGATCTCTCCGTCGACAACGAGACTCCATCGCTCTTCCACCGCCGCTTCGTTGAGCTTCCACTTCCACTCCAAGTCTCTCGTCTGCCTCTCGAGGACTTCAGCGGTGGCGCCCTCTAGGGCCCGGGTGCAGCGCGCGACGGCAGTGTCGGCGGTGCTCCTCCACTGGGCGTCCAGCGCTGCTTCGTGATCCCTCCAGAGCTCCTCCATTTCCTCCAGCTGCCTCCTCCGGCAGGCCTTCGCAGCGACGGCCATTGCCTCCACCTTCTCCTTAATTGCTCGTTCGGCGCCACTTAGCAACTGTTCCGCCACCTCTACTTCCCTCTTCCTCCACCGTTCCTCCAACTCGGATTCTTTTCTGTTCCACCAATCATCCCACGTGGTCACCTGGCTCACACTCGCTTCTTCCACCTTATCTCCATCCTCCTTCCTGTTATTTACTCTTTTGTTAACGCGTTTTCGCTTCCCCATATCGGTTGTTAAAAATCTGAAAAGAAGATTATCTTTAGGTATGTAGAAAATGAGATAAATATTATGTCCATAGTTATCTATACATATTTCATCGACTTTGTACTTGGCTAGAATGCGTTTAGCATTTTTCAAGTGAAAATGCTTCGAATAAGAACATTGAAGAGGAAGGCACGTATAACACGTTTGAGACAGAAAAGTATAATCATGTTTCGTCTAGGAAATACAAAACGTATAGAATACTTTAATAGGTTTTACTGACAGCCACATTTTGCAGACACTAAGTTCCAAATTTAAATGCAGTAAAACCTGCTCAAATATTGCCTCGATTAAGCAGTCACCTTCACAAAAGGCCATTTTTTCCTGTATCCAGTTGAGTCTTCCCTGAGACACGTATGAATAAGTCAGCATTTCAAAGCTCTCTAGCTTAAGCTCCAAGGGCCAGACACATTGAGCTTTTATTGAACGTTCACTTCACGAAATTGTGAACTGTAAAACTGTAAGCGGAAGAGTGATGGGCATTACTGCTGAGTTAATATCTTCCTACGACGGCATACATTGTCACATTACATCGAATAATGATATGTGCTGTTTACCTCGCAGTGGGGGGGGAAAGTTTCGGGTAACAAATTGTTTTAATAAATATGTCAATAAAAACCCTTAATAAACAACACGTTCTTTTCCCGTTTCACAACATTTCCATTGTCTGCCAACTCTAGCTTACTTTCTGGGGAACCTGTGAAGGAGCCTCGAAGCAAGCAGCGTGCGCGAATTACATCTAGAAATAATTTGCTAACTTTTTCGTCAGACGGCCCTGCAGTAAAGTTTCTTGAAGATATGAGTTGCATTTTCCAATAGTATGCATGTTTGATTCGTTGAGACCGCAAAGTGAGCTTCTAGATTACGACTATGAGAGACGAGTCAAGAGTGATTTGAGCTAACAGGAGGCAAACTATCCCAAATATCTTGTTTAAATTGGATTTCGGTATTTTTGGTAATAAAAACGTTAAGAATAATACACTTCATTTCAGAACAAGTAGTAGACGTAGGTTTGATTTACGCTGAAAGTAACTTCATTACCCCCATGAAAGGGCCATTTCAATAAGAACTTAACTTGTGGAAACTTTAAGGCAATTTTATTATATTTGAAACAAACTCGTAAGTTTGAACAAAATCTAATTTTGTAGTAATTGTGTTTGTGTCAGCGTAATATATGTGTTAAGTCGTTACAAAGTATAAGTCTGCACAAGTATGAATGACATTTTTAATCGATGTTTATACTGCGAAGAGACTTTCCTGATATGTTTATTAAATATATTTCATATCATAAAGGAAATGCTGCGCAACAACGTCGTAGGACCGGGCTCTCTGCAGTAGAGAAGCACGTGCAAGGTACGGGGGTGAGGGTAACCAAAAATAGCCACACGAGCAAAAACGCCCCACCATTCTAGTGGGATTCCTAGTAGGCGAAGGGAACCAAGCACGATCATGCAGGGTTGGTTGCTCCTTCAGTGCACCTTTAAGTGTTTGGAGGTCAAACAAATCGATCTTTGTTTTAGTTTTTGGTTTCAATCAACTTCTGAAGTTTTGTGGAGCACTCACTATATAGTTATTGTGCATATGCCTCCACAAAGAGATTTAAATAGACCCACAGCTGGCATAACCTTCATGGTCGGTTTACAGCGCTGGAGAACTTTCTAGGTGGTTATTTTTGGTTTATATGTTGGTAGACACACATGTTCTCTGAACAAATGACTGAAAAAACACTTCCGATGTACACAACTAAAACATCAGTCAAAAGGATAACCTACATGTTCCCCACTCTGAAACTACACTTTATCAAAAAATGTACCCTAATAGATGGCATTACACTTTACAACAAACTAGGCAAAGATAGTACAGACATAAACACAATTCATACATTTGAAAGTAAATTGAAAGCTTTCCTGCTTAACAACATGTTCTACAGTGTAAAGGACTATTCAAATTACATTTCCCTTAAAAATATAAATAAATAAGAATTTCGTATCCCATTAAACTTTCTGTTTCATGTTAACTGTTTTGAGCTGAAGCAAAGAAAAAAGAACTGGCATATCGCATCTTGTGAAATAGAGGGAGAATGCCTGACAAAAACAAAAAAAAAATCTGTTTCTCTATGGATTCGCTAAACGCATTAGGTGCTGCAGTAGGACTACGTGTACAAATTGAAAGAAGAAAAAAGAAGAAAAAACTGGTCAAAATTTGCCTCCTCACCATTTGAAGTTTTAAATATAGAATGAACTAATATTGTTAAATTTTATGTAGTAGCTAACAAAATTTATATGTATTGTTTTAATATTATTATAAGTAGTAGCATTAAAATTGCAATTACATCTTGAAATGTTAAATCATCTGCTACTAAAAATAATTATTTACTGCATAATAACCTAATGTATCTGATACAAGTATTGTAGTATAATTTCTACGCCAATGACCCCATCTCGATCAGGTTTTGTTCAGTTTCCTGTCCTTCAGCAACTGCTGAGATGGTCCTTGTTTGCTCTGAACAGTAATTAACTTCGCTCTTTCACCTCACGACAATCATATTGACTCGTCATATACGATTGTAATTGTATATGTGTACCATAATATTATATATTAATTATTATTTATTATTATTATTAATATTATATTATCAGCAGGAACACAAATTGCTTTTGAGTGTATTGTGCCGTACCAGCCTGTGAAGAATTAGGTGTGTCTACAACTGCATTCTTTTAGTTCTTCCCGTTTTCCCACAAGCGTTATATTTATTATTCGCTTCTACAGTATTGAATGTAGAAAGTGGAATTGTTTATCAGTAGTAGTGACTACTGTTATGTTCTTGGAAATTTTTAAATACAAAAAGGTTGGCTTTTAAAAAATTAAATATTTTAAAAAAAATATGTACAAAAATAACTTCACGTACATAAGCTACTTATTTAAGACATAACCTATCCCGAAGATATGATATGAACTCGTTTTTCGCGAATTTCTTTCCTGTCACCTCTCCCAACATACCCCGTTAATTCTTGCCAGCGTTGAGGAGTTGGTAAAGAATAATTGTGTTTGGACAAATTTAAAATTCCCGCTAATATTGTGACGAAAAACTGGTGCTTGAAGCTCATTGGCCGAAGTCGGATGCTATGCGCAAAGAGGTAAGAAGGTGGGGTAAGAAGAAAGAAGAAGTAAGGTAAGTAAGAAGGTGGGGTAAGAAGAAGTAAGGTGGGGAGCACTGCACGCAGAGCTGTGACTTTCCGAGTAGAGCTCTAGTATGAGTATTGAATCGGGCCGTGTTGCGCCTAAAGGTGACTCCACACATTCGGCATTCGCCGAGCAGCTCGCCCAATCCCGAACAGCTGATGTGTTCGGGGAATGTTCGCTCCCTAACGACCGACACGCGGTGGGTAGGGCGAATACCGAATGTTCGGCGCTCAGCGAATCGTAAGCAACCCGTCCACGCTACTCGGGATTCGCCGAATACCGCAAGTGTGAAATCGCCTAGAGCGAGGGCTACGCTTGAATTTTTATTTCTTGACGCGTGAGGGTCTGCCTTCACGATGGAATATCTCACGGCATTTCGCGAGTTACTCGGTCGTACCGCTGGATGTCGCATGATTGCCAGCACTGCTCGATACGGACGCGATCATTCGACATCTAGCGGCACGACCGAGAAAGCCGCGAAATCGTGAAGACAGGCCTTCACGCGCCAAGAAATAAAAACCGCCTTATAAGGAGACAATAAAACAACGTGCGCACCGCGTATTACTCGTGCAAGTTTCCTTGATACACGAGCTCCCTAGTCCTCATCCAGGGTGAGATATTTAGGTTCGACTCGGAACGGCCCGTACCAATTTACAATGCTGACAACAACCACCTCGTACTTTCAAAACAATCGTAGCATTTCTCGTGGCACGCTTTGGCGAGTTAGGTTCATGCCCACAGTTGGTAAGCCCTTTTCAGCCGTGACGTAGCCAAATCCCTCCTCTCCCTGCAACCCCCGCTGTGGAATATCAAGAAAACTTGCGCGTATAGTACTTGCCCTGACGTCGAGCTGCGCAGCGCGGGGACCCGCGAGCTGAGCCTCGCGTGGCGCGTGACGTGGCGGTGCAAGGCGGGGCGGGGCGGGGCGGGGCGCCGGCCACGCTCCGCGCAACGAGGTATGAAGGTGAAGAGTGCGCAGGCGTGGCGCCGAGTCGGCAGAGCAGGCTTCTGTCGGCGCGGCAGACGGCTGCCAGACGGCTTCCCCCTCCGCTGAGGTTGGGCGTGGTCAGGGCGGGGAGTCCCCGGGCGGCCTGTCGATCGACGTGCCGCTCCTCGCCTCGTTCCACTCCCCACCCCCTCCGCCCCGTCCGACGAGAGCTGACGCCGGTCACGTGGACCGACACCGTTCCTTGCATGTCGACTCGCGGGGCGCTTTTTGTATGTGTAGGTGTGTGTGCGCGCGCGTGGGTGGGTGTGCGTGTATGTATATTTTAATATATACATTTTCTTTTCTATATAATTTAAATAAATACACTTCTATACTTTTTGTCAAAAATGGTTTTGTACAAAAAAAATATTTACTTTGTCACAGTATCATTACATTTTAACTTATTTTTACATATTAGCATAATAAAAATAAACAATTTTGTACCCTGTATTTCAATTGTGATATGTACGGACATTACTAATCAGTAACATGGAACTTTAAATTTGTTAGTGTTTTAAATGTAACATTCTAAAAACCCCACTCACTGATTATTAGTTTCTTAAATTTATCCTTTTCAAAGTTAATTTATTTCTTTTAAGAAAAATAATTATTACCAATGCATGAAATTATCAAAACAACATAGGACCAAAACTAAAAACATTTGGTTTTAGCCAAGAGGTTATTCCCTTATCACAGGGTTGGGCTGGCTACTCCTAACATTGCAAATAATTTTCGCCACCACATCATTACCAATAATATCACTGTAATTCATGGTCAAATTATTAAAGATTTTAAAATAATTTTTGAAAGATGATTACATAATGAATACTTCTGACAAATAACAAGTCTTTGATTGCATTGTAAAAATGTTAACCTATGTTGTCAGCAATATACAGTTGTACTGACTTTGACAAAATATAACATTAGCTTCATTTGCAAAAAAAAAAAAAAAATTGATATTATGTATGGTAAATGAACTACTAGATTTTTTTAAATATTGAACAGCCATAAGTAAAAGCGGTATCTTTTAGAGCATATGCAGTAAGAATCTTGAAATAGCTTTCCAAAACACCAATTTTAAAAATCCCTTCTTCGTCTCTCGAAGTGGTTCAGGTAGCAACAGTTCAAATACACTAAAAAGGCTACTTACCAACAGTTAGAAGAGATTGGTCTAGTAGTTCTAAATGAACATAGAGAAAAACTCAATGTTTCTCTACACTAAGCAGCCCAGAGTACAATAGGTTGTTTTAGGACGTGCCACTCATCTGTGATCCCAAGTTCACAACACAAAAGAACTAGGAAGAAAAATGTTATGCTCTAGAAAACTAGAAATATGCTTTTAAAAATATGCATTTTTGACCTAAAAATTCTCAAATATGAACTTCAATAACAATATTTCATTTTCTGCATTGCTCTTTCTTCATAAAATTCCTAAGTGTGCTAGGAATGAAAACAATTATTTTTGCGCAAACAGAATATGATCTACCTAACTTCACAGAAGAAATAACTGAAGTAAATATTCAACTTAGTGAAGTACATTAATAATAATAATAATAATAATAATAATAATAATAATAATTTATTGAGTCACATATACAATTATAATCATGTATATAAGTCAACAGGAAGTCTTGGGTGCAGAGGGTGAAGTTATATCACTGTCCAGAAGCAAAACCAGGGGCCATCTCAGCATTTGTTCAAAGGACCAGGGAAACTGGACAAAAACCCTTACCAAAATGGGGTCTATCTTACCAGCATGAGAATGTTTAAAACAGTACTACCAAATTGTAATAGTTTAGTACACCCCAAATTATTACCCAGAAACCCCAACACAATACTACAAAACTGAAATGGACAAGTTTCAAGAATTTTTTGCTTGTAATTTAGATGACATATGACGTGTTTCTGACCCCAACCACTCAAATATCAAATTATTGCCAAAAAAGAAAAACTGAAAAGTTTACAATACATGTAAAACTGGATATAAACAGCATATACAGTTATTAATAGCAGAATTTCATGTGTATAATGTTCAGTATTACACAACTATTTGCCCCTGGCAGTAAATAAGTACCCTAAACAGAGTCTAAAGGTTAAACTTGTAATGAGCAAGTGCACTGGATAACTAGGGGGTTCTGTGTGGGCCAGTCCAGTAAGCCAAGGCACAGGGATTCCCTCGGTGGCTCTAGGAACACCTTCACCAAAGTCTTTGACTTCTGGTATCCCAGTGCTTTTTCTCCCCGATAAGATTTGTTCAGTATTTCACACTGCTTTTAAATCATTTAAATAAATGCAAGTCTTGGTTACTCCTTACTAATTTGTAAGACAGTTTATTGACACTAAGAAAACTAATAAAAATAAAGATATAAAAACAATGAAACAAACACAAACTTTTGCAACTTTGAACTATCAATGCACCTTTAATATACCTAAAAGTTATTTCATTGAACTTAAATGTGACATTTAGGAACATGTAATAGTCACAATATTGATATCTTGATTCTTTGTTATTAATCTGAGACAGGACTAATGTCTTTTAAGTTTGTTATATTCTGCAGGGAATTATCCAAAATATTTATCCATTTAAGATTTCAAGTCAATTCGTGAAATACTTTCCTTATCAGAAAAACAAAGCTACTTGGATCATTGTAGCAACTCCTAGTGTTTTCTTCAACCTTTACTTGTAGGGGTTTTCATAGCTTTTTGCGTTTGGCTCAGTTTCCTTATAAATGTGTGACATTGATGAATGGATGTTCACTCTATAGAAGATTTTTAAACTATATACCCCTCTTTTTTCTACTTTATGATATAAATAACATTCTTATTTATTTCCATCCAAACTGGTACAGCAATAGAAATTTATTTTCTCATGCATGTGTATGATTGTCACCCATCCAATACAAATTCTCCAGAGCTTTAGCAATTGGGAACCAGAAAAAAGAAATACTGCAAAGGTTTAAAATGCATGAGCAAATATCATTACAAGTCATAGTTTTCAAATTTAATTTACAAAATGTAAGTTCCATGCGCATTTAATGACAAAAAAAATATTTTGAAATTGTTGTAAGAATGTTTCTCTTCCCTTGTTCCCTATTTAAATTAATACATTTAAAACAATGCTTCCTACCCATTATGCATAGTTCTAATATTTTCTACAAATTTTCCAAATACCTTTACGTTACAAAACGAAGATATCACAAAACCATTTGTCTGAAATCTTAATAGTTAAAACACAAACAAAATAGAACATTAATGACCTTGAATGAATGCTTTATTCTCCCTGATGACAAAACATGAAACGCATCAGCAATCATGACGGCAGAAACCCCGGATCCACCATTCCTCTCCAGCTAGCACCTCGTATTTATCCCTGTTGCACTTGACAAATTCAGTTCTAAAAAAATATTCAAGTTATCAAAGTTTCCTGACTCACCCCTACACCATAACACCACTGTCCTGTCTCTGCCCCATCTCACTCTCACCAAGATGCTGCAACCATCTCTCTTGTCACACCTAGGTTTCTTTTCTAATACTTGCAACTATGAAAAAAATTACACACCCTAATGAGTGGTGCAATGACAATCAAAAATTATACTAAACCTTACGTATTACAGACATAATTAATAAGGTAAAAAGGAAAGAAACTGTGAAACACTGAGACATAACATGTCTCAATATGAATGTTTCATAGCACAATACATGCTTCTGGAGCATGTCCATTTAAAATATTCAAGATATATAGTTAGGAAAACAATGAAATTATAGCCCTTGATTTGAAAATTAGAGGGCCCTGGACAGGAATTTGAAGGAAGAAAACAAGCACAAAATAAAAATTCAGTACTGAATTTTAGTTTGCATGTTTGTTTTACCCGCTGTGGAGACAATAGATCAAATTCGGCATTGTATAAATCTCAAATTGTTTCAATGAGGGCATAACCAATTGAAAAAAAATTTTCAAGATACCGAATGGGAAGAAATAACAGAAATTTGAATAAAGTGATCCATGCATAAATAATAAACGGTATGATTAAAAAATATTTAAAATTAAACTATACAAATTTAAATGAGAGAACCAGCCTTGAACTTCATGAGCAAGGAAGCACACCTAGTTTCTTACAATATCAGAATTTTGAGTAGCATATTGCTTTTAATTCACAGATAGAAATAAAAATGTATTATTAAATGTCAAGTATAGTTTCATTCATGTGTACCAATATAGTTAAAAAAGACTACACAAGGATTTGGAATCACGGTAGAAACAAAATATAATACTATGCAACAAATTTTTTTTTAATTTCATTAGCAACCATTAGCTATCATACATAGTTATGCATATTCAGTCATTCATATAAAGTTACAAAGACATTGAAATGCACAGAATTGTACAGCCACTTTTAAAAGTTCATACTTTATACAGTTTCAACAAAATTTACAACCTACTCTACAGCCATTGTATGTTTATTGATATAGCATAATATCATTATTGGTTTTGCTTTTTAAAATAATCCTTCATCAAACAACTCTGGTCAACTCTCCTTCAAAATATCTTTTAATATACTACTACTATTACGACCAACAGGAAACTGAGCAAATGTTGGCAGCTGAACATCTGCAAGGAGAAGAGGTGACTTTCGCTGTGTAGAGACAGGAGTAGCTCTTGGACTCTGAAAGATAACAAGATAATAAGTCAAAACAAAAACTCATGTTACAGGCTTGACAAATAATAAGATCAAACATTGTATCTCCTATCAGTTCCAAAACAATCAAACATAAATATAATATGGACCTTTAAATAATTTCAGTGACCTTGTTATATATTTAAAAAAATTTAAGATAAAATGAAAATTTGACTTCAACACAGTTCACGCAAATGTCACCAAAAAAACAACAACACAGACATCAACAAAAACTTGGTAACTAAATTAATTTTTGAATACAGCAATAATTACAAGGCATTACTTACATTTGAGCTGCTACCGGCTTGTTTTTCAGCTTCAGGTAGCATCTTTAACTTAGGCTGCGGGATCGATTCATTCTCCAGAAATCGAACAAAGGCCTCCGAGAGAGACTGGCAAATGACAAAGAAAAACTGTGATATACTTGTCAAACAAACATTGCAAGTTAAATTTATATCCAGATTATTAGAAACAAATCATAATAGCCACAGAAAGTAAAAGCCAAGAAAGAATAAGAGATGAGATGGAAGAATTACCCATCACAAGCATTCCAATTATTGGCATAGACATTCACAAGAGCTACCAACACATCATATTACTACATTTGAAAGTGATTTTCAGACAGTTCTATTACGAAGACATCGAAATTTTTAGGCAAATTTCTATTTTACAATTTTGATGTAAATAACAAAAATTTATTAACACCTTCCAATAATTTAAATACAATAGTAGCTACATTTATAGTACCAAAATATTTCTTATCCTCATGCAATAATCTCACTTTTTACTTTTTAATTATCTTGGCTTTTTGATAAGTTACTTTCGTAGATGAATCTTTTAACAGAGCGACAATTTACTTATTTGTACCAAGATTCCCATTGCAAGCCACTTCAGTTTGTCTAATTTTTACGGATTGTATGATCTTACAATCCAGCTTACTCTGTACATTTCCCCCCCCCCAATAGATATACCCTCAAGGTGAGCAAATATGCCAAACTCAAATCTGAGATTCCTAAAAAATTCAATCAACCCTTTCACCAATAATTATCAGAATAATAATAATCATAATTCCAGGTCAGAGTCTGCAAGTATTTTGTATTGAGAGTGAGGTACTTTTATTCTAGAAAACAAAATATGTTAACAAAAGAAAGTGCTACTTTCATCGGATAAGCAAATCGACTTTTTTCAATGTACAGGCAAATTGTTGTGGTGTGGGTGTGTGTGGGTGTGTCTCTCCCTCTGGTATGAATAACGTACAATGTCTCTTCAGTATGTACAATTAGTTTCTAGTAGCTTTCCATTTTCTGGAGACAAAAAGTTCCTTTTCAATAATAGTGTAAATAAAACAGACATTCAAAAAAAAGTTTTAAAATAGCTTAAAGCCTAATAAAATGTATTCCTATTTCAATTTATGCTTCATATTTTAGAAATTACTATGTCTTCCCCTACAGGCGCTTAAAATAAGATTTTAGGCAGTACGAATCCCAAGTTAACATAATACCATGAACTTCCAACAACTTAAATCATCATATTGCAATCAATCTGTTTACATTTTACAAACCAAGCAACTCCTCAAACAAAATACTTGTCAGAGAACATTTATTGAATTTATACAAGGTGAACATCTCAGCATCTTAGATTATCACTTTAGTATTTAACTAAGCTATCTAATAATGTCTACAAATTTATTGAGAAAATAAAAAACAAATATTAACTGACACGGTCAGAATTATTATAAAGTTATTTACTCTTAAGAATTTGTGATAGTTTTACAAGTAGCAGTAAGGTTTTTGAACACAAAAATATTTTTTTTGTGACTTGATTTAATTAATTTCGAAATCCATTTGGATTGTGGGACCGATACCAAATTCTACGTCATTCTATCCTGAACGGTTCATTAGCAAGACACATGTATAACCCTGAAATCCAAGCAACATAAATTCAATGAACACAACACACTTAGAAAAAATCCTTTCTCTTACTTGATTATTGCTCTGGTTTTGGCCAGAAGGATGTAATAAGCTCTTAAACCAACCACCACTGCCCTCTGAACCATGTAAGCCAAGTCTCTTTTGAACCCGACTCGTCTCATCCTCACTGAAATCCAGCACGCTTGCAACAACATGCAAAACTTGATCTTTGGAATTGGATGGTGCCAAAAAGAAACCCAGCACAACATTCTTCACTAAGGACCTGAAAGGACACAATTACATTTTACACTGTGTGAAAGGGTATAAATGGTCTGTTGGTAAATATAGAAATAAGTGCATGTCACTCACATATAGGCGCAAAAACTACTCAACCAATTTCTCTGAAATTTTCAAACTTTGGTATAAAAAATATAACTTGTATAAAATATAAATGTAAGTAGGTATATAAATGAAAGTTGTGTATAAAAAGCCATCATATTAAGTTGTATTTTTTGATTAAACAGGACAGCTGGGCATAAACTGGTTGTAAACCCCATAAAAACTGGACGTAAACCAGAAAGCCCAACTTTGAATCCTGATTGGGGAAACCAATTCTTTCAACAAATTTAATTATTAAAATGCATTTTTACTCAGTAACATGGTCACAATTTGGATTTCTTTACGATTGTCGAATACATTCTCAGATTGTAATTGTGTAACAAAGAAGTGGGAATGGTGACACTTATACATTAGAAAGGACAGTTTGATAGCATATTTTTTTCTTAAAATAAAAACATAATTGCATAAAACATGTGAAACACGATAAATGAATAAAATATGTACTCACTTGTCAACTTTGCCTTCAACAGTTTGCTCCACCATCTTAGCTTCTCCTTCAGCTTTCAAAACTTTTTCTTCCAAATGCACAACTGCAATGTACAAATATTTAATGAAAAGTAGGAAATGAAGCTAATTGCTACATTAGAATTACTTGTACTTTCAGAATTTTTCTTCACCACAAAGGAACAACTCAATGTTTTAGGAAGATTTTAAAACAAAGAAATTAATATTAAGAAATGAAAAGAAGGGAAACGTTTTCTGTGAATAAATCTTTTCTTTCCTTTTTCCAAAATAAAATTAATAAGCAGAAAGAAAGACAATTTTGCTTGTTAATTAACTTCAGCTCCATGTTAAAAGCAGCTTAGTAAATTTTTTTCTAATGTTACACTAATTAATTGCAAAAATATCATACTCTTACCTCACCTTTTTTAATTTAAATACCTAAAAAAACTTCATCCTACAACACAATTTCAAGCATAAACTATCCACTAAATCATACTCCATGCTTCACCAAACAACGATGAGGCGTCCCAATCGTTGTTCCACAGCACCAGGATGCAAGTATGACACAAGCACTGGTGTGTTCAACTCACCAGTACCTGATGTAATACTCACGCCCTGGCCTGCTGGCTAGGGGGTGGCAGCAGGCGGGGCAGGCAGGCACAATGCTACCATGCTCTAACTACCAACCTGGATTACACATGCGCATAATGGGAAATGTCATGATTAACTGAGCCACTGAATTACTTGGACATTGTTTCTCAAAATACCTCAACACACGCCATTCAGCGTTCTAGATACTTGTTTTATTATATACTTCTAATAATTTAAAGTAGTTTTAATGCTATTAATTTATTTTCTAAACACAATTAAAACTTTCTGTCAGAATGTAAGAAGTATTTTTTTTACTACTTTATGCTATAAATGTAACATCAAAAACAACCAGTAATGTAAGTAAAATCAATCAATAGCTTCCAGAGATTTAACATTACTCCACTATTAAAGAACATAAATAAAACTTCTGTAAGTCAATTTACTACATCTCTTATAATTTGGTCAATTTTTGATCACTTGGGATGTTAAAGAACAAGCCCAAATTAAAAGATGTATTAGCAAGATAAAAGAAACTTTAACGTTAGACCACTCTACCATGCTTTTTGCAAGTTTTGTAAAATGTGAAATTTAATGATAAATTGATCACCAATAAAAATATCAATACACCCTGAATGGTATGTAGATTTGGCATTGAAGGAATGGCGAAAGGGGTAATAAAGGAAGAAAATTTTTTGAAGTATGTTGTATTTTAATCCTTTTCAAATCTTGATTGTAAATGAACTAAAAACTGAACTGATTAATTCTCCAGATTACATTTTCTTTACAGACTTAAACAAATTCCATATGCATTCATTTGTAAAAATAGACCATTTTTTTAACTTTAATGAAAAACATGCAAATACTATGATGCCAATGAGAATGCTGGTAGCTACATGCAACTTTTATGCACCTTAAAGAGTTAAATGAAAATATTACCTTATGAATTGTAACTCATCAGGGATATTCTTTTGAACAAGTATTTCCAACATTAAACACATTCATGATTGTGACAATTATCATTTATTCGTAACAATTACCTTGAAAAAGTTTGCTTCAACATTAACATTAGAAGACTCATAAGTTATTTATTATATAGAAAATGTAACCATCACAACACTGACACAGTAAAATTACCAATTGTAGTTTACTTAATGTTTTAAACAGGTTCACAACATATTTTTTCACATAAGTAAAGAAATAAATATTTGCAGTTTTTTGCATCTAATAATCTGAGCCAAACTGATAGGAACGCCATGCTCGCATCCCACCCTCTCCAGTGCAATTCATGTACATACTAAGTAGCAACAATAAACTGCAACTAGCCCATGTGAAACATACATTCAACAAGTTCATATTACACTCAATATTACCATAGGAAATGGTAATGGCAATATAAGTGAAATAATGTATATAATCATCATCTTCATCTTTATAATAAAAGGTGAAATTATTTTTATAATCTTATAAATAATGTTATCTAACAAAAAATTTAATTTAATTTGAAACAACACTAACATGTGAAACTTATTTCCTAAGCCACTTCATTCCACACATATACTTTTCATTGATTTTTTTAAAAAAAAGACAATTCAAATACTACAATAATTTAATACATTATGTGGTGTTAAATAATCTTTGAGAAACCAATTATGCAGACTGCTATCATAGCTAAAACATTTCACCTTTCAATAGAATGAAATGTTCCAGCAAATTGTCACTCTCATAACACACTCCTACAACCCAGAGAATGCAGCCAGTATAATAAATCCAATAGTAAATACAGCAAAAGATCAGATTCACTGATCACTGCTCAGAGAAAACTGATTTAACAAATTCACCACAGAAAAAATTATAAGTAAACAGCCAAAATTTTCTCTTTATATAATATCCTTCAGATAGCCAGATTTTGCAGCACATTAGCAGAGCTCTTTTAAACCCCACTTAATGTGCCTCCTTCTGATATTCAAGTTCATTTTGGGCATAAAAAAAACAACAAGAAATGCCAACTTTACAATGATGCACAAATTTAAAATAGATTCCTTTGTGGCAAGCAGAGGTTCTTTCTCAACCACCTGCTGCTGCGCTGGATCTGGCAGGGGTGGTGCAACCCCACGAGGCAATCTGAGCTACTTCAAAGCACTCACAGTTACCTCATGAGATTACACCAACATTGCCCAGCATCAAGTTGAATCTCAATGAAAAAATACAGAGCTCCCTTTCTTCAGTGAGAACTCCTCGTAATCACTACAAAGTTGAGAGTGAATGTGTAATTCAAGCCGTTTGACGCTCAGTAAGTTTTGTCATGTAATAAGCCAATTCAGATTTCTAGAATTCTGTGACTGAAATACAAACGCCCCCTAGCTAGTAATGTCAATGATATTTCTGCCTTTTGTAGTACTAGCTTCAAGCTCCAAAAACAGTCTAAATCTAAGAGATTCCCTCTTTGCCTTGTCAGTTTTCAGTTCCTTACTAAAGAAGGGAGCTCAAAAGAAACTTACATTTCAGTAATCAGGGACCTAAACTAATGTTCAAACAAAGTATTATTCCATAAAAATAAAACAATAAAGGGAAATATAAAAAAAAAAATTTAAAAAAAGATATAGATCCAGAAAAATAAAACAGATGGCAATAAGGTAAACTTAAGTAATGAACAATCATGATAAACTATCATAGATTATAAGTAAGACCTTATTAAAACTTTCTGCAAACATTTGAACATTCTGTTAAAGTGTTTGTCTTAGATGAATTTTTAAAAAATGATAAAAGACCGCAAACAAGGGAAAAGTAAATAAATTGTGAATGTCTACAACTTAAGTTGCTGCAATTTCAAAAAACACTCATTCAAAAAGGAGACTTTACTTATTTACCATGCAGTCCTCGTAAAGAAATTGAATTTTCTAATCAAATTTGCTTTATTTCATGAAAGAGACCTTGAGAAAATCTAAAGAAACATCAGTAGTATGTTTTCACATTTGCAAAAGGATAAGTTTCTGCATATGATTCTTGGAGTCACAATTATGGACCAAGTATTTAGAAAACTGAATTAATAAGATTTTACTCATAATGCTATTGAAGAAACATACCTTAAGACCAATAAATCCGATCTTCTTGAACACAAAATTTAAAAAAAAATAAAAAATAAAAAAATACAAATAATCTAAAATCTATGGCTCTAAAAAAAGTCGGTAACTACATCAAAACAAAAGTATCTTACCTACACAAATATAAACTTGCACACATGCTGAACACAAACTTGCCAAGAACAAAAGCAGAAGGATAATGCAAAACAACCCACTGCAGGTTTAACCGACTGAACGATTCATATCAACCGGCAATCTGGGCTCTATGAACACCCCAGAATTACCAGCTGATATTTATCCCTCAGCCGTCGACGCTACACTCACAGGAGGAATGCAAGAGGGCGAGTCTCCTCCGACACATGCCAATCAGCGTCGACAACGGGTGTTGCCACAAGACTGGTAGAAGCATGCTCACAAAACAACAACGATCACATTGCTATAGGTCGACAACTTAGGAAAAAAACACTGGTTTGTGCAAGTTCCCTCCAAGGATAAAAATATGTGAACAAACATCTTTGTTCATTCATTCCCTCAAACATATCAAGTCCCACACAAATATTTTCCCAGGATTCATTAGGACAGTTCTTCAAAGAGAGTTTGTATGTCACTTGCCTTCTATGACCCCATGCTTTTCCAACATGCTCTTTGAGACACTCTAAATGTAAAAGGCTCCCCTTCACAAAGACACTCTAAATGTAAAAGGCTCCCCTTCACAACGAAGAAATATTGCACAACAATGTATTTTTATTCCTAACCAGTCAACCTAGTGCCAAACCCAGATCATTGCCCTCCTAGAGCAAGTATTTGTAATTATTCCATGTTGAAACTAGGTCATTGGCAAATCAAGTACAATGTTGCATATGGATTCACGTCAAAACACTCTGGACATTGCATTGCAAGTGTCACAATGCATCAACATAAAGAAACCATATGCTCCCTCACATTAAATAAAAACATTTGTTGTTAAATGAGCCACTAAAACAAATCCTTAAAGATCAAGATTTCAAAAGCCATTAATACACATACCATCGAAAACAAAAAATTGTGAGCTATAAATCTCCTGAGCTCTATTAATATAAATTAATGCATGCGTATGTATTGCGCCAGCAGAAGATGAAAGAACTACATTTTCTTTAAGCAAAATAATAAATTGAATATTTGAAACTTCAGAAGAGAATGCTCCAAGCATTGAAAGTAATAACTTCCTTACCTTCCTGTTTCAGCCTATTGACAATCTCAGTCTTCCTCTCGAGTTCTTCCCCCAATCGTGAGGCTGCGCCCAAGCCCTCGTTGGCTTCCTTCAGTTGCATCTGAACAAAAGCAAACAAGTGAAAGCAAATCCAAAACAACATTCCATCCATTACAATCCCCACCCCTTAATTACAGCCTTCCAGTACAGTGAGTCTGAGTAAATTCAACATAGCCCATATCCTGCGCGATACAGAACTTTGGGATTAACAGCTACAGTATCAGTGACAGACTCTTAAAAAGTGCCCCAATGCACATTACTGAAGATTAAAAACAGAGCTCTTGCCACCCTGTGTTGTAGAATGAGTTTCCTGTTTGAAAAGATAAAGAGTCATCGAAAATCCTAAACTTCATTTGCTATCAATTACTGATTTGTTTCATTGTGGTCCCACACAGAGCACAGCATCTCCCACATGTGCACCCTGCTCATACACCCCATGCTTGTAACACAAATTATGTCTTTGACCATCCACATCGTATACAAATCATTGGGAACAGAAGTCAGTGGATGCTGACGTAACTGACATCCGATTGGCCGACAGCATGCCATCGCCATGGAAACGTAGGGACGCCACCTAACTGTGAATATCAAACTATTATCTCCCAAAGGGTAAGCACATGCATTCTTCTTCACACAACTTTTATTTCTCAAAATGTGACTGTTTCTATACATTTCAAGAATATTCCATTAATTACAACCCCCAGCTATTAATTACTGCTTTCGAGTACAATCACCATGAGGTTATTCAACCTAGACACTTCAGCACATGCCTCATTCTCCACACAACTTTCATTTCTCAAAATGTGAGTAGTTTCTATATCTATCAAGAAGTATGTACTAATTACAGCTGCTTAGTTTTCTCTAAATGTGTGCAAATGTGCTCCCTTGAAATGTGAAGCTCTTTCTCAGAAAACTTTTGAGTATTCAAGAAACTTCATTTGAAATTATATGAAGCACTTCTCACTAATGCACTAATATATACAAATCACTTTAAATGAGCATATTAATGGCATGAGAGATATTTAGAAAAAATACATTTGGATAACTTTTGATAGAACAAAACACAGCAAAACCATGTTTACATCTTACACAGTATATTTAGAACTATCCATAACCAAGATTTTTTTTAAAAATTGGAGCTGTTTTTGAGAAATTCTTGTTTGCTTGTTTGTTTGTTTTTAATTCCTGATATTTCATGCAGTACTGCACAAAACTGACTAAAATTCTCAAAACATGCACATGACCTTAATGAAAGAACGAATTAAACAGAACTAATTTCATTTGCGGAAAGTATTGAAAATATCCCACAAGCATCATGTAAAGTACCCCCAAAAATAAAAAATGTTTTTCAAAATCACAAGCAACTTGAACCAGATTGACACGAGGTCAGGGCCAAAATGACAGAGGTGAATTATATTTTGAAAAAATCCTACACATAGTTTAGGTGCTTGTGTTGTTAACGAACTGACGTTTTGAAAAATAAGTACTTTTTTGGAATAAGGGTACCCCAAAAACTGAATTTCCGTTGAAATCTCTACACTGATTTCCTAGAGCATTACATAACTTACTGTATACTATGTATATTAATTTTATATACGTATGTATGAAAGTAAATAAAAATGGAATAAGTGTTTACCCACTAGGTCAGTTCTTCGCAAATATTTCTTTAGTTTTCAAAAAGTTTTTTTAATTGGCAAGGAACTGAAATAAAAATACTTCATTCTTACCTTTAACGAAGATATTTCATTTAGCAATTCATCATGTCTTCTCTGAGCCACTTCAACTTTCACATAAACTGACTGTCGTGCTGCTTCAATTTCTCGTTCTCTGTCTACAAAATTAAAACACAAGTTTTTGGAGTTGTTTTTTGGGGTTCAAAAAGATAATAAAATTCAAGGAAAAATACCGAATTTTAATATAGATAGAAAAAATAATCTATATCCCACTATAATGTAAGAAACCATCAGAAATACTTTCAAGTTTCACAAACAACATAAGTCTTAATCCCCAAACCCAAAACCTTAATACGTTCTCAGACTTACCACGCTGAAATTGCTCCAGGACAGCTTGAAGATTGCGTAATGCAGCAGAGTGTTTGCCAACTTGATCTTCAGCAGCTGACAACTTAAGCTGAACGTCATCTCTTTGTTGGGCTATCAACCGAGCTTGTTCTTGAAGTGTCTCCACTTGCTGATTTGCACGAATGCTGAGAACACAAACAAAATATATTAAAAATTTTACACAAAAAAACACAACAGACTTTTAGGGTGGTTGAGAAAGCAAACTTTTTGCTTCTTCAGAATCAACAGTATTTTGCCACTATACAGCGAGAGTTGGAACTTTGGAATTGACAGCACATGGTGTGCTGTTGCCAAACATACAAGCACACAATGTCTACCGCCTTCACTACAGATTTTTATGGTACTTACACAATGACAACTCTGTAACCTTCATTGGAAATTCAACTCATCGCTTACCATCTACCACAGATTATGCTTCATTCAGGTCCATGTCCGGACACAGTGCCCACACTCGTAACTAGATCTTGCCTTTGGTCATGCACCTCGCAAATGTATACAATTCATTCGCAATGCAGGTCAGTGGAAGCTGACATAGCTGATACCAGATTGGCCCAGCGCATACCGTTGCGAAGGAAACGTAGAGATGCCACTGAACTGTCAATACCAAACTCTCATCTCCCGCAGTATAAGTTACAACCTGATAGACACCGCTAATGTTGCCCCATCCTACATATTTCTGTCATCCACATACAACTGTAAATATAAGTTTTATGAAACACTATTAAGACGTATAAAACAATTAAAAACTTTTAGGTTTTAGAAATTTAATTTGAAAAAGCATCATTTCAGAAATTCCTATCCATTGAGGAACATTTTAGATCTTTTTCCCAGTAATTTCACTATACTACTTAACATATTTACATACTTGGCAGATTTATAAACAGTAGATGATGATTTCATCATTTCTTCAGCCTGTTGTAGCTTGCTTGAAAGGTCCTTGTTTCTTTCCTCACTCTTCAGAGCTTCTTGCGTGTACATATCCTCTATTTCCACAAGATGAACACGCAATCTTTCAACTTCTCTCTGTAACGCCAGTTCCTTTCCTTGACATATTTCCAGCTGTTCAAAAATAAAATTTGATATTTAAACATAAAACAACAGATAATAAAAAGAATACCAAAGATGATTCCCAAAAGAATAACTTACTTCATTTTGCAAACTTTTGTTTTTCCTTTGTTCATCCTGCCATTTAGAATTGATCTCCTTTAACTTTTCTTGAACATCCTAAATAAAAGAAAACTGCAAGTTATTTAACTAGTTTGTAATAAATTGTTTAACCTGAAGAACTGCTGAAAAACACGAGTGTTGATAATTTGATATATAAGTCCTCCTCAAAATTTTCAAATTTTCTTCTTAAGAATTAACAAACTTTTTGATTTGACATAAATAATTTAAAAAAAATGACTTCCCTATAATATTTGAATTCAAATCTATTATTTTAAAAAATTCTTTTGATTTCAAATTATGTCCATTTCATTTCCACAAGCATATACTGAAATATCAATGATTCAATAAAACTTCTGTGTAAATGAGAAAGATTTAAATTTTTTTATTCCATAAAAATGATAATTTCATTCAAATTCACCATGTAACAGGTTACATGCCACATGTTACATTTAACAGACTCCAAAAAAAAAATTATCATAAGTATTGCCACTAATGCTTTGGAAATTCCCGACTCGCAAAGCGAGGAGAGGCTTAATCTGAGAGTTTAAAAAAAACGACTGGCATTTAATAGGTTTATTCCAGGAGTTAAATTATGTCCAACAGAGCACCAAAATGGCCCAATTATTGAAAACACCTGAAAGCGTGTATTAAAATCAGAGGTTATGTTATAGTACATACGCTGATTAATATACATCAACATAGCAATTGATGTACAACGCCTCATAAAATAGAGGAGTCACAGTATATGATTGAACGGTAGGTAGAAGGAGTACAAAAAATCAGATAGAAAAAGCGTTAAACTTTTTGAGATACTCCGGCGTGATTTCGGCATTTTGTATTTAAAGATTAATGGTTTTGTTTTAATTTCAGGAGTGAAATCATCTCATTAAAGATAATACAATATAGGCAAACATATAAACTTATATTAAAAAATATAAGAACTTAGTTAAGATTTAGGGGCAAACTAGAGAGGAAACTTCTTTAAGCTAGAAAATTTGTCAGAGCTTCTGATCAACTAAAAAATCACAAATTTGTATAAAATAAATACTAATAACAAAAATTAAATTGGTAACGAGAGATACCTTCTGTCCTATTTTAAATTAAAGTTAAAATAACACTGCTTAAACACTTTAGATTGTTTTAAGAATAAAGTTCATTTACTCTGACAAAGTCTCTAAGACTATTTTTTTAGTAAGGTTCTCTATGAAGAGAGAGTCTTAATTTTATTCAATAAAATTCACCAATTAATTTTCCCCAAATATCTTAAAACTTTTTGACTTTTCCCATAAATTCACGATCAGCATTCCCCCCAAAATTAAAAATTATTGGTAAAGAGATATTTGTTTTAGTCACCTCATCCTGGAGGTCTTTGGCTGCCATTTGGACAACCTGAGCTGCCTTGCTCTGCGCCATTGATTCCATCTGGTGTTGCAAAGCCTCCAGTTCATTCCCGCGTGCCTGCAACTCCTGCTCCTGCAGCTCCAGGCGCTTGCACAGCTTTTGTAGGGCCTCGTCCTTCACTCTCAGAGAGTCCTGAAGCTGCTGCGCTTCCTGCTGGCTGGCCTTCTCTTCGCCCTGTTGCTGAGCGAGGCTCGCGCACTGAGCAGCCAGCTGCTGGCTCTTACCCATCTCCTGAGAGAGAAGAGCTGAGAGACGTTGGATTTCAGCATGGTATTGGAGGCTTTCCTGGTGTTTCACGTGAACTGTTTGGAGAAGTTGGTCACGCTCTTGAACTAGTTGTGCCGTCAGATCGCGAGCCTGGGCAAGCTGCTGGTGGTAGCCGTCATTCCTTTGGGCAGCAGCGCTTAAAGAAGAAAGTTGAGTCTTCATCTCAGTTAGCTCTTGGTCCTTTTCCTTGATCATTTCTGATAGTTTCATCACAGTTTCCTTAGTCATGGCAAATTTATCTTCACATTGAGATTTCTCATTCGTAATGTTTTCCTTTTCCTGTTCCAACTTTCTAATAGTTTCATAATTTTCGTCAACTTTCGAAGATAGATCTTTCAATCTCAATTTAAGAAGATCTATTTCTTGTAATTTTTCATCTAATCTTAATAAAACTGTTTGCTTATCCTGTTGTAATTGCTTTATTTCCATAGTTTTCTTGTTGTCATTTTCTATGGAATGTCTACTCAGCAGTGGAATGTCGCCATGAAGAGTAGAGTTTCTATTTGCCATTTTATTAAATTTATCTCGATAACTATCAGATAAGGCAGCTTTCAATTTAGAATTCTCCTCCATCAAACTTTCTTTCTCTTGAACAAGAATGTGCACATGTGATTCTAAATATTGAACTTTTTCACTTAAATGCACTTCCTCTCTTAAATTGTTCTCTAAAGATGTAATTTTCGAACAAAATTTTTGTTTTTCCTCTTCAAATTTTTTTGTACTCTCTAAATATTCTTCCTTATACTTTTCTAAAGCATTCATTTGAATCTTTAGATCTAAATTGGTTTGGTGTAAAAAGGCCTCCGACTGTTCCTTTTGAAGTAAGACAGCCTTATGAGATTCTACTTCTTGTTTTAGTAAATTGTGTTGTTGTAGCGCTAATGATAAAGACTGTTCAAGCTGATTTTTGTCATTTTTCAGAATTGTTATTTCAGAATGGTGTTTTGTCTGAAGATCTTCTAATAACTGTCCAGTTCTTACTTTAGCCAATTCCTCTTCAAGTTGTTCTCTAAGTTCCAATATGTCCTTCATATTTTGTTCATTTTTCAGATTAAGACTCTCTGTTGTCAACTGTTCTTCCCTTAATTTCTCTTTGAGAACTCTGTTCTCTTCTTCCAACTTGACCATCAACGCCAGCGTATCTCTCACTTTCATCTCTTCAGACGTTGCCATGTTCTGCCACTTCTTCACATCAGCTTTTAACTCTTCTTGATTTATTATTAATAATTCAGCCTTCTTGAGACTTTTTGTTGCAATTTCTAATTGATGCTCGAGATCTAATTTGGCCTTTAAGTTCACCTCCAAATCTTCAGAAACCGCAGTAAATTTGTCTCCCTCTGCACCCATGACAGTGAGTTGTTCTTGTAAGAGCATTATCTCCTTGTGGAGCGTTTCTTTTTCATTATAAAACTTCTTTTCAACCATTTCCAATTTTGAAGTATTATTTTGCAATTGGACACTGAAAGCATTCTTTTCCAATTCCAACTCAGAAATATAATTCTTGTATTCTTCTAATTTCATTTCCTTAATTTTAATATCTTCGATCAGCCCTTTATTTTTAATTTCCAGAGTATTTGCTAATTCTTCGAGATCTTGGAGCTGTTTTCCATAGTTCTGAACACAGGTTTCTAGCTCCTGGGAGAGTGTCTTTGCTTTATCCTCCGCAGATATTCTTGCTTTTTCTGCTAATTCAGATGCTGCTAGGTTACTATGAGCGGAAGTGTTCGCTTCATTGGCAAAACGTTGCAGTTCAGTGACAATATTTTCTTTATTTCTTAACTGAGCCTCTGTATTTCGTATTCTTCCCAGAAGTTCTTCTCGTTCTTCCCTCATCCGTGCAGCATCTTCCTCCAAATTCACACGGGTTTCTCTCAAGACTGCAACCTCTTCTTCCAGAATTGCAACCTTCTGCTCCAACTGTTCCGCTTCCTCGCAGTTCTCTATGATGGTAGGAAGAGGATCTTTGCAGGACTTGGCAACACCCACCAACTGCTCAGCGAGTCTTTCTACATTCTCCTTCAAATTGGAACATTCTGCTTCCAGAATTGTAATGGTAGACTTGTCTTCTTTATTTTCCCTGATTAACTCAGATATCTTGCGTTCCAATGTATCTTTTTTCCATTTACAATCATTGACAATTTTCACAATTTCTTCTACAAGGTACAAAGACTGTGGAATTGTATTATTAAAGTCATTTGGAAGATCAAAGTTAACCAATTTCTTTATTTTCTCGCTTAATTCATAATCATATTTAAATGAATCAGCTTCTACATTTAATATTTTCTCCTCAGTCATATTTTCTGAAGTTTCTTTGTCACAATGAAGAGAAGTCTGATTCTCTTGGTCACACTGATGTACATGATCAGTTTGAGTGCTTGCTTCTCTAATAACATTATCTACAGACCACTCCTCTGTTTGAATGCTACAATCTCTTAACTGGGTTTTCTGAGACACTACAGTTTTTAACTCAAGAATTTCGGATTTTAATTGTGTATTCTCCATTAGTTCAGCATTGCGTAGTCCAATCAGTTTATCTGTAATAATAAAAAAACAAAAACATTTTAAAACTAATTCCATTCATGCTTAAATATGTCAAATAGTAATGTCTGTTAAAATTTAATAACAAATATACAACTCTCGGAATTTAACAACATTATACCATTACTCCATTGATGAGTTGTTCAAAGCCACTGGTATCAAAGTTAAGTAATATACCACCAATCATCATCATAAAATTATAATCAATATTCGTAAATTTCATTGTGAGAATTATCCACAGAAGAAGGTGCCTTCATTGGCATTGAGTTCAATATTCCTAGCATTTTTAATTACTTATGATGGGAAAAAATTGAAAATTACTAATACTGTAAGCATAATAATTCTACTTCAAATTATAAATACACACTGCATGCTCACGAACCAATTCCCACACATATTTATCCAAAAACTGCTTTTTAAGGAAGTTGGCATACTTAGCTTGCAGAGTTCCAAGAATACAGTGAAGTTTTGGACTTTGGGACCTGTCATTTACGTAACACACCTGATGTCCCACATGTGCTTTTGTGCCAAAATATACTTCAATTATGATCTCACTCTTTTTACCCACTACACAGTACACAAACTGGAGAAAAATGAAGCCAACTACCATATTTACTCAAATACAAGGCGACTCTAAAAAGAAGACGACCCCCTAATTTTGAAGAGGCTTCTTGAGAAATGTTTAAATTTTTAACTGATTTTTGCTATTAAGTGAAAACAAAATAGCAAATTGTTTAATTGTCTGAAAAATTGCCTTGTTGATGAGAATGTTATAGTTAGGACTTTATTGCTTGATCCGTCATTTTCTTGTTCCTTAAAATCAACTTAAGCGTGGCTTTTGCTGCTACCCCAGACATCTTCACATGGACACTATGTGATCAGACGTAACTGGACACGTCCAAAATGGTGTCATGGTGATGTGTTTATCACGGAGGGGCTTACACCCCACGTAGTTTTGTGTGGCACCATCACAGCCCAGGCTTATGTTGATACATATACATACACTTATTAGAACTGCAATTGGGTATGACCCGGTGGCAGTTAATGGCAATAATTGCAAAAATTACAACACCTTTTAAACACCTTCTTGCTTCCCACAGTTAAAGAGCTATTCAAAAAAGGTGATTACATCTTTCAACACTATTGAGCACCTGTTCATATGGCACAACCAGTGTCAGAGTGGTTATCTCACAATTACTTCTCTGTAATGGACTGGCCAGCACAGAGTCCTGACTTCAATCCTACCCAACACCTTTGGGATGTTTTGGAACGCTCACTTAGTGCCAGACCTCACTGATACATTTCCTCAGTGCAGCACTAAATGAAGAATGGGCTGCCATTCCCAGAGATACCTTGCAGCACCCGATTGAAATTAAGCCAGCGAGAGCGGGAACTGACAACAGGGCCAACATCCTATTGATTTCCAGCATTACAATGAAGGGCAACACGAACTGGGAAGTCTCTGCAGCCACATGTCCAGATACTTTTGTTCACATAATGTACCAATGTTTTGTGTGTTTTGCAAATTGATAGTTGTCCAGTCTTTCATCTGATGCCTTTCAAGAACATTCCTGTCTGTGTCTAAATATTTTCTCTCTGTCCCACACTTTATTGGCAAATATTTGAAATTAGTATCATTTAGGTATGTGTGATCAAATTGTGAACTGCAAAATTCTTTACTTCTCTGACTCTCTGGAACAGAGGTAAACTGGGCATAAACTGGGGGTTATCGACTAATTTCCAAGTTGAAAAAGTTTTTGAAAAGAAAATATTTTTTAATCGCATCCTTTTCCTGAGGTTTGATGTCAAATGCGAACAACAATCATTGTGATTTTTGTTCATTTCAGTCTTATGCGAACTCGTACTTGCCGGTTGTCAAACCGAGATTAAAAAGTATCATCAAATCGTCATCACAACAAAATCTCGGCATTAGTTTTTACAGTTTTACTTGTTACAAGTTCTTCTGTTTCATTGTCTCTTCATCAAATTACGTACAATAGATACACACAATCATTTTATCATCTTCGCAGCTTATACTTACATCAACATTCACGAGTTTTGTGACATGGAAAGGCAATGAAAAAAAATAAGGCCTAAAAGACAAGGCACAGTCTGCGAATATAAGACAACCTTACATTTTTCAACTATTGGGGAAAAGATTTTTATCTTATAATCAGACAAATACAGTATTTAAAATGTACGGTCCTATGAAAGGCCCGATTGCTCCAGAATAAAACTGTATGCTCACCAATAGCATCCTGATGCTGCTGGTCCAGTTCCTCCATGCTCACTTCCAGGGCATTTCGTTCTTCCTCCGCTTTTGCCACCTGGGTCTCCAAATCTTGAATTACTCGCGCTGACCCCTCCAGTTCCAATTCAAGACATTTCTGGAACCAGCACAAAAAAAAAAGCTTTCTTGAACATCTTCCAACGTCAGCGGAAATTCTGCTGTGTTCCTGATAAGTCTTTCACAGTACTCTGACTGCACACAAAAATGAACTTATAACTTGCCTACCATCCCATTATTAAGGCCTTCATGAATCCATCCAATCCCCAGCCCACTGAAACATTATTTTAAATCGAGCAATTGACCCTCAGTAGAGTTATTTCTACCAATAGCAAGTTGATCCCAAGTATGTGTGAGTTTCTTACTTTAGTTTTTGTTTTTTCCCCTCATTCTAAACCTTGTACAGCAGAAAATCTGTACATCAAAACATTGCTCATTTTCACACACGGATAAATATATATTATTCGTTTTCACACACGGATAAATCAATATTATATAGCCCTAAAACACAAAAACTATCTTGCAAAAGCAGTAATAATTACAAAGAATTTAAAAAACTAAGCCAACACTAAAAACATTACTTTTTTTTACCAGTAAAAAGCAAAAATATCAAATGCTTATATCAAACCTTTTCTTCCTGGTATGATTTTAATGTATTTGTGAAACTTGACAGTGCTGCCCTAATTGCTTTGACTTTCTCCATCATTAAGATAAATCGTGAATTATGTCTTTCTGGTGAGTTGGTTAAAACAGATACATTCTGGAAAAAAAAATTAAAATTCAGGAATATGAAATATTTTTAACACAATTATAACTTTTTATTTATTTATTAATTGTAGCAGCAAAACCCTGTTTTACATGTATCTTGCACTGGTGCGATTAAATAAATAATAATTCGGTATGGCAGAGTACCTATTTTATAATTTGAATCACAATTATTGGTCATATATTCTATATGTATACTCACACACGTGCAGAGAGAAACAGAGAAAGAAAGAGAAAGTAAGACAGAAAGAGTGAAAGAAAGGAAGAAAGAAAAAGTAGGAGAGAAAGAGGGAGAAAGAGAGGAAGAGAGAAAGACTTATCCTAGTTGGTGTCCCCATAAATGCTAAAGACAGTTCAAGAACACGCATATCGTAACATTAAAGTAGGAGGCTGCAGCAACCAGCCAATCAGGTGAGGTCGCGGATGAATAAAAGATGACTTAGTTTCTCTTTGCACACGAAGTATACATTACAGATTATTCCATCTACATAAATGTACAAGAGACTATTTTTTATTTTTTTATATTTTAGATGTGTTCAGAGTACCTGATCTGGGAGAGCATCAGACAATTTTTGTATTTCTTGGATGTCTTCAAAAATATTTGTAACTATCCCTTCCAACTCCAAATTCTCGCGTTTCAAATCACTGCATTTCTGAAAAATAGAGTGTTTTATTCACAAAACATCAAACTGAAAATCATCCGTTTTCAGTGCTTAAGGTGTTGCTTACTAAGAATTACCTTTTCATATTGTGTAATTTGTTCCTTCAATCCCTCAGCTAGTTCTTGCAACTGGATGATCTGATTCTCATAATGTTGGCTCAAAGCTGTTGAATCAGTCACATGAGGTAAATTGCTTGAAACATTCTATGCAAAAGAATTAAATAAAATTAATGAAAATACAGAACATTTGAGTACACAACCTTCTGTTTATATTATGTTGTTATATTGCAAATTTTACCTCTGTTTTCACTGCTTCATCCGCATTATCTAGTACATTCATGCCATCGGGATGAGGTCTCCTCTCATCCACCTTTGAAGTATACTCTGGAAACAATAGGTTAACCAATCACAAAAGAACAAAAAGCAACGCTGGAAATTGACCAAGAGGAACTATTTTTTTACCTCTAAGCGCTTCTCTTTCTAACTGAGCATTCCTCATATTTAACACTTGATTTTCTAATTCAAGAGCTTTTAAAGTACCTGAAACACAACAGATGAAATGTAGTGAAGTTCGAAATACTTAATAAAAATGAGTAAAAATTATAAATATTGACAATTTTTTAAATTAGAAACAAAATATTGAAAAGAAGTAATATTAATATAACCTACACTCCACCAAAGTATATTTTTCAAAAAATAAAATATCAAGAAAATACACATTTGTTTTCATTAATATTACAGATACAAAAAGTATAACAGGAAGTAGGGAACATTTGAAATCTTGCATTCTCACCGTGTATTAAATCCTGCTGTTCTTGATCTCCTAACTTTTCAATTTTTGAAACCATTTCAGCAGCTAATTTTTGGTCTTCACCCTGCAGCTTCTTAAGATTTTGATCTGATTCTTTCGACTGAAACAAAAAAAGGACTTTTAGGTCTATATTAGGAGGCAGATATATATCATGCTCTTTCTCTCTCTCTTTCTTGCCCATTCTCTATTCTCCAACCCATGCCACCTGCTTGTCCTGTCCTCCTCAGCCACAAAATATTTCACACACTATATCGGCTAGAACAGTTTCTCACATAATGGATCAAACGTTTTGTTATTTCCATTTTGTGCATTCCTCATTGGTTCTTTACCCCTTCCCAGACATGAACCACTAAAGATTTCTCCGACATGTATCTATGAGTAACGGTAAAATTGTTGCCGATTCTCGTCGTTAGCCATGTAGATTGGATTGCAGATATTTTTTTTCTTTCTTATTTTTAATACTTTTATTTTCACTGATGCCTTAAAAAGGCTTCCATGGATATGACGGGTCCCATAGAACACAGTTTGGGAAGCAATGGTCTATATTACTGAGAAATTCTAAATTGGTAAATACACAAAATACAATTACCTTTTCACCCATTTGGATCATTCTGTTCACCATGTCCTGATGTGCCCGCAGGTTTTCTGCACGCTGAACGCCTGCTTCATTGCCAATTCGCTTCCTCGTTTGCTCTACATCCAGACGTAATTCACTTGTACTGACCTTGAATACCAGAAAATATTCATTCATGTACTACAATAAACTCTGGGGTATGAATATTTCAATTAATAAAGTATTATATTAAATAAGTTAATATTATTTCAGCAAGTTACTGAACACACAAACTTGTTCTTAGTTACGTGTTAAGTTTGCTTTCCGTGTTGAACACAATAAGCATAAAGATACAACCTTATGCTTCCACATCGTTTGGAAGTAAAAATGGAAAAAATGGAGAGGGAGAAAAAAAAAAGAAAAGAAAAAAGAAAAAAGAGAGAGAGAGAGAGAGAGAAAAGGAGATAGGCGAAAAGAGAGAAATACAAAATGTAACAACTGAAGAAAGGAAGAAAGAAATTGACACTAGGAAAGTAGAAGTTACAAGATACTAAAATTCTTATGTATATTGTTGACTCCCAAACATCAGGTTTAAAATCAGGTTAAAACACTAAAGCAGAAATCACCTGGGAGTCAATAACTTGATCCAAGCATTGGCTCTTCACAAGAAGTAACTCTTCTTCCAACTCCCTCATCTTTTTGTTATTATCTGCAATAAGAAAAGTTCACATGTATGTCTTGATGTGGAAATAAAAAAATAGTTAAATATTCAAAAATTCTGCTCCAACCATTCAGTATTGCTTTTAATTCATTGTTCTCTGCCACCAACTGATCTTCATTTTGTGGAACTGAAATTCTCTCATGTTTCACAGATTCTTCAACACTGATGCGCTTTGTAAGTTGCAACACTTGGCTCTCCAGTTCTGATGTCCTCTGAGTGAGCTAGAAAGTTTAAAAAAAAGTAAATGATAAGATTTAGTAAAAATTAACTTCTGAAATGTTACACAAAATGCTACACATACAACATTACTCTGTATACATACAAACGAAATTTAAAAAATGGAAACAAAACTTTTAAATGTTTGATTTCTGATCTTAATTTAATTTCCTTAATTACAAAAATATTTCTAGCATATTGAAATACTGAACTTGAAAAAAGCAGAATAAAAGAAAAAGTGGAACAATTATATAAGTGTAATTATCTAACCACATGTCGTTCCTTCTCCACTTTTTGGAGCTGCATTTGAAGACGTTCAATCAGTTCTATTCTCTCCTTTAATTCTTTCTCCAGCCTTTCTTGATGTTTGGCTGCCACTGCAGTGGCATCGGAGAGGGCTAAAACAAATTACCAAATTGAGAGATTTTATGAAACCGAAGAAAAGAACCTTGTATAAAACTGAATTATTTTGCATAGCAACCAGTAAATTAAGTTTCATTACAATACAGATTAACTTGGACAACCAGTAGAAAACTGTGAAAGAGTCATACACCAAAAATTAAAAATCTCCTCTCTTGCTGTATATATGACTATATACATGTCAACCCCCTATGAATTTTCACCATGATGTCAAATCGTATTAATATAAAATGTTGAACAAGCATTTTTGCTATTCACCAACTCTGACCTCCGGTTACACCCTTGCGTTTTTTACTCTGACTATTCAGGAGAGAAACAGTTTTTATAGAATATGTTAAGTAAAAACAAGATTTCGGTTCGAATTAATACACTGTGATGGACTCAGTCCTTTTCTCCTTGGTATCTCAGGCCTTGCATTAACATACTACGACATAAGAGAAGGCACTACTATCAATAACACCGCTCTTTTATTGTACTTGTTGGCTGCTCAATTTCACCACAAAAACCAAAAAATTCACAAAATTAAGCCCAAAATTACGTCATTTCCTTACTACTTTATTACATCAAGTAAAATATATAATATAATAACTGTTTCCATACTTTCCTTCAATCCCAATGATTCTAAAAAACTTTCTTGGAATTATGGTCGTGACTTCATCTAGACTTTCCCAGATCTAAAATCCACACGATAATGACTTACTCAGACTTTCCAATCACTACATTTCTCAAATTTTTCAGTGACTCTCTCATAACTCGAAATCCTCTTCAGTCTCGATGATCTCAAATCATCCCAGCCTCTCCTTGACCCCAATTATTGCCTTCTTTCCCTGATCTCGAATCTTCCCTTACTCCCAAATCTAACATCTTCACGGACTCTTCATTTATCTCGAATCTTCCCTGACCACCAGACTTCAAATCATCCCTTCTCAGATCTCGATTCTTCCCTTACCCCCAGACCTAGAATCTTCCCAGACTCACGTACATCTCGAATTTTCCCCGACTCAAAAATCGTATTCAGCTGAATGCTGGTCCGCAATTTAACCTGCACCTGCGACCGCGATAATGACACAGAGCCACGGTAAATGCAGGATGCAGCATGAATCTAGTCGGCAGATTCGCGAGTAAAAATAAATATTATAATAATATTAATAAAAATAATATTAATAATAATAATATTAATAATAATAATAATAATAATAATAATAATAATAATAATAATAATAATAATAATAATAACATTAATAACAACACTAAACTAGACATGAGCGATCGTAATGAGCTCACCGCGCGCGTGTCCCTTGGCGTGCGGGTGGGCGCCGGCGTGTCCCTTGGCGTAGGCGGCGTCGCAGCGCTGCTCGATGGACAGCCACGACGCCTGCGCCGCCCGCGCCGCGGTCTCCTCCGCATCGCCCTGCGCCACACCAACACACCGTCACGTCACACACAGGAACGCACTCGGGGAATGTCGTGGAGGAGCAGGGGGGCGGAACCCCCATCCACCACCACATTTATGCACTTAATTTACATTTATAAATATTGAAAGTGTATAATTGTTTAGTCTTGCGTAATAAACAGTTTACTTTTGTAAATGCGGGGAAGTCCTCAATAACGAACGTAAACGAATCGATACATTATAAACAATACAGGGCTCGGGCACATTCGTTTTGCGGCGACGATAATGTAACGGTTAGCGTACCGGACTGCTGTACCCCAGTTGGCGGGAAGTAAAGCCGGCGGTCCCATGTTAGTAGATTTACTTGCACGTAAAAGATCCTTAAGCCTAAATAACGAAGCCTCTGAGCTAAATTCAAAACCGCCTGTTTATCGTCCAAGAAATACCCCCTTTCTCCGCTAGTTGGGGAAAGGAGCGTGGCGAAATTTGCGTGGTCAGACGGAAGAGCGGGCCTGATGGCGCGAGTCTCGCTACGTTAAATAAGGCATTAACTTAATTCAATTCGTTCATCTGTATTTTGTTGCTGTGTCTTTGTCTGAGGAAGGAGGGATATTAAATTTGAAGTTTTCCCCTGACATCATGCACTATTGAAGGTAAAACAAACGTCTTTTGCCTCAGAATGTGACCCACTTCATGCAAGACAGGTTGCCTACCCAGCACCGCTTCACTCGAGTTCCAGCGTCGACCTACACCCCCAAATATGCCGCCCTTATTTGCCAACCACTAGCGAGGCACTACCCTAGCCTAACCTCCCGACCGGTCTCCCGGCATGTGTGGTGCAAGTTAGTGTAAGTAAGGGATGAGGATAGAACAAGCATGAAGGAAAGGTCTGGTTAAAATCGTGGCCCGTTTGTTCGGGTACTGCTCCGGCACTCGCCTGCTGTTGATCTGAGAAATCACGGAAAAGTACCGATCAGAGCAGCCGGCCGCTAATAGAATAATTATAATTTCGACTGCGGCCGAGGAGTTTCTAGCTACGTAGCCAAAATCCTATCAAAATGGATACGCTCGCTTCACTCGTAGTAACTGTTTAGAAACACCGTCGGGACTGGACCACGAAGACCTCCCGGTCAGAGGCGCGGCAGCGTCGTCAACTCGAGCCCCGAGCGTGTAACGTGTGGGGTTTGGAGGGGGGGAGGGAGCTCCATGGCCGTGCCGTGCAACAGACGCCGCTGGTGGGAGGGGGGGGGGGACTGCGTGAGAGTCGCATTGCACCGACGCCGCGAGCGCGCCCTGGCCCCTGCAGCTAGCGTCAGCGTTCGCTTCGGCCGCCCAGTTAGTTTCCCAGGCACCGCTCCAGCCCACCGGCGCCAGGCCCGCGCCCGCCGGCGAATTTCCGACCCCGGCGCTAGTGGCGGCGCCACGGGCATGCCCCGAAGCAGAAGAGTCTTCTTTTTTTTCTTTTTTTTCTTCTTCTTTCTTTTACTTGGTAAAACTGACTTCATTTAGTTTTGTGATGGCATTATTTTAAAAAATTATTTTAAAATTAAATTAAAAATTTATTTTAAAAAAATATTCTGTATAAACAAAAAAAACTATCACCGAAAAAAAGAACCGTTGGAGTATATATAACTGATCCATGATCCTGTAACAAGGAAACTTGTTACAGTGTCATCGACCTCGTATACTCCAACGGTTCTGTGTGTGTGTGTGTGTGTGTGTGTGTAAGGGTTAATAAAAACCATGAATTAAAAAAACAACAAAAATGTTGTATTTTTATTTAAATCATACTATTTTATTTAAATTTAAATATTCACCTTACGTAAAATCGTTAGATATTTGAAAAAGGACGAAGAATTGAAGAGCTCAATAAAAGTGTAAGATCCGATTTTAGGTGCCTAACGTTGGTTTAAGAGCCTAAACATCTAAAGATTAGTTCTAGGCATACTCTCACACCAGCACGAAACTACCTGTAGAAAGCAAAACTGTCAGCGACCGCGACAACAGCCACATACAGCGACCTCACCCGGAGCAACTCTCAGTCGGCTTCTTCGCAACAAACGTCGTCGGCCGGCTGTTTCACACCGGTCCAGAAGCTGTCCATAGAGTACGTCCGACGGCGTCGCTTTGTGCCTACAGTCGTCTATTGACCCAGGAGCGAGGGCCTTCGACGCCGGGAGACAGGCAGAGGGCGGCGCGGGGCGGGGAGGCGCGGGGCGCGCAGTGAAGAGGGGAGGGGAGGAGAGGCTCCAGCAACAGGTGCGAGAGCGCCACGGCGTAATTTGCGTCCCATTCGCCCACTCGCCCTTCTCCGCACCGCGCCCCCGCCCCACGCACTCGCCGCCGCCGCCGCCAGCTGGCGAACCGGCAGACTACCTCCAGTGTTGCCACCGGGAGATGCGGCTCAGGGCATCAACTGATGTCACTTCAGAGCAATGACACTAGCTTGACAGCTAGGTCGAATTCAGTCGCTGTCTGCTGGAGAATTGGAGAGACCGACTGCTCTGATCGGTAGTTTTCCGTGATTTCTCCGACCACAACGACTCGAATGGCGGAGCAGTACCCTAACAAACGGGCCACGGACCGCGTGCGATCTTTTCTTCCTCTTCCTTGTGCTATCCTCACCCGTTCACACACGCACAGTCATGCACTACACTACACCTCACGCCGGGAGCTTAGAACTTGCCTCCTCTGGGGAGGCGCCCCGCTGGAGAGAGATACCTGCTAGGGGAAAACCGCGCTAGCCCACGGGAGGTCGGCGCAGGATCTCACGATTAAGCAGAAGACAATATCCAGAGAGGGGGGGGAAACACGCACTACATCTTCGGGACCAGTGACCCTAACAGTTTAAGGACCCGTAATCACTAACAAACACTTAAAACAGTATTCCCTGGTTAAAGGTTTTCCCTACGTTTAGAACTTTTGGCCTATTTAGTGGTTATTTCAATGAGCTAATTATGATGTTTTCGTTAAATTTAAAAAATCCATTGTGTAAAAAATATTCCCCCAGACCCAAAAGTAGATCTATGATTTTCGCAGGTAAATTTATTCAAATATAACCGTAGTTAAATCATTTAAAGGCGAGCAAGATAATTTGAATGAATTCCCTCGTTCAAAATTGGGCGATTAGTCACACCCAAAGAATTCTAAAACGAGGCAACATATTTGATGAAAACGAACGAATCACAGCTATAAACAAATAATGGAAACAATTTCGTGTGAAGGACAGTGTTTACAAAGAGGTATCGTCTCTTTCTCAGACACTACAATGACTTTGACGCGATACCTCCTACATTTCGTAACTTGTACACAGTTTGAAACTCCTTAAAATAAAATTATGTAATGTTGATATGATATATAGTATGTGTATATATATATATACTATATATATTTGTATATATATATATATATATTACTATATATATTGTAATATATATATATATATATTATTAATAATCAATATACATAACATATAAATAACATTATACATACATATAAATATATGTGTGTGTGAATTACAAATACAAAGTTGGTTTTACTGCAAGTAATATATATATTATATATATATATATATATATATATATATACACATTAACAATTAATATTTTTCGTATATCTTTTATCTCATAGCTAGTTATATATTAAACATGATTTAATTACTTAATTTATTGGGGGAGGAGGATTGTTTTTGTATATTTCGCAGCGCTGTATTGTGTGAAATATTTAAGATCCAAGGATGGAACCGGGATAACACTGGGGTGTGGAGCTTCCCCCTGGATTTTCAATGTCCTGGAGACAGGCACGTCGACACCCCAGCCGGCTTCGTACACTTTTCACGAATACGAGTGAAAAAAAAAAATTATGATTTGGTTTTATAATATTGGTCTCAATTTTTCTTTCTTTCTTTCTTTTTTTTTTTATTTATTTTTTTTTATTTTTTTTTATAATCCTAGCTGTGCCCAGTTCAATGAAATTCCTTGACATTTTACTCTCATTCAGAACTTTGCCACCCTGCACAGAGGTTCTACGTTTGAGGGCCAAGTACTCTCCCAGTATGTAGAGAACGTCCCGTAACACCAGCTCTCACCAGACGTCTTGCCATTTCGAAACGTAAATCCGCCGATTACCTATGCGTCAAGGCAACAGGAACCGACAGACATTGATTTATTACTCATTAAAGACAGCATTATTATCCGGGGTCCAGAGGTTTCTTTAATTAAAGCAGCACTTCATCTTCACACCCAAACGGAAAGCAAGGGACGAAGAAAGAAGCTGCGTTTTCCTGGGTTAAATAACAATGCTGAATATGACGCTATGTTCTGGGTACATTGGGAACTTTCGATCTTCAAATTCACGAAGTTAACAAGCTTACAGCTTCAACGAGATTCAAACCCTCAACCTCGTGCAGAAACGATTTTTCCCCGAGGAAGTATTTAGAGCGATCACATCAGTCCATCGGCGTTACCGAATACCTGAAGACAACCGAGCGCGTGTTCTCTCGTTATCTCAAATGAAAAAGGAAGTCAATTCCTTCGGGACTTCCTTCCCCATTGGCTTTCGCGTGTTTCGATCGCCCGAGTTCCAACGGGGTGGTGGCGTGAGGGGGAGGGGGAGAGGGAGGGGGGAGGCAGTAGGTCAGAGGGACAGCGGTGGTCGAAGCCTCATCGACCCACCCACGCGCCCGCCCCGTTCCACTTGAAGTGCGGGCCTGCCTTCACGAGGCAGTGTACAGTCCACTACCGCTATAGTTAACTTCTGGGGACTTCATATTTTTAGTTCCCTACATCCGACGATGTCAAAATTGAATTGAAGATCTCTTTGATAACTGATTGTAATAACGAGTACAGATGCAGGAAAAAATACGTTGACAGCACCAACTGAAAATTTCAATATCTTAATTAGACATTTAAAAAAAAATTATTTTCAACCGTTTGCTTCGTACATTTTTCATTAGCAATATCTCTAGATCCTTCTCCATGTGAGTTCGCTATTCTTGATCCAGCATTGTCCACTGCCTCTATAATAATCGTAGAGAAGTCTCGACACCCTTCAATGGTTCTTGCGCTGTTGGAATACGAACCGAATGCCCTTTTTCACTCGCCTTGTAATAATAACATACGATATCCTTTTGGTAATGGCATGGCGCAAGCGGCTAATTAAACTCATTGCTGATTGAATCGTTCCGGGTCTCTTACCTCCACGTCAGGGTAACTTTGATTCTGACCTTTGGCCGACGATGTTTGTTTTTTAAGCTGCCTACTGCTAGAATTGGTGTCAGTGATGCGATATTTCTTTTCCGGAAATGAATTGATTTTCAAGGCATAATTTGAACGTTCACTATAACCTAATTCTCATACGCTTATCTTGTATGTTAGTGAAACAGGAGAGTGACTTACGTTCACTATACATCAGAGTTCATTATAATCGGAGTCGACAGGAAATAGATGGCCATGTGCCCTCCGCGACTGCAGAAAGAAAAAAGGAGTAAGCCCCCCTCCCTTCGAAATTGGCAGATTAATTTTTTGAATAAAAAATTCAATATTCGGAATGAATTTTAATTCGAAGATTCTTTTTTAAACACGTATTTATTATGTAATGTAATTAATGTAATTATTTTAAATCCTCATTTTAAAAATGGGCAATATGGCGCCCATTGAAGGTTTTTTCTTCCCTTCATTAAAACAAGTCAATAGTATAGATTATTCGTGAATTAATGTTCTTGTAATTTCAATATTTTTTTAACATTTGTACTGAGCTTCATTTCATATTTTTAAATTACTATATCCAACAGAAAACGATCTAGTAAAAAATAACATATTTCCTAATGATTATGAAACATTTTGACATAAAATACAAAAACTGTCATATATTAATGGTACATAGTAATTACGGCGCAAATGTGTGGCAAAAAGCCATATTGTTACGGTGAGTCTTAACAACAGCAAACACTTGGCAGTGCCACTGGAATGGCATTTGATTTTTTAAAATTATTTTGCGTTTTTTTTTGCCCAATTAGCCTTTACGTCTTGATTTTCCACTGTCACCTGGCATCGATCCCAATCGTGATGAAAACATACTGCAAGGATGGACAATGCGTAGCCCGCTCGCTCAAAATTTTGTCTTTTCCCTGTCGCCTACATGAGGAACGAGATTAGCATCTACGCGGTTACCGGAAGTTTGAAATTCGGAACTCTATCAGCAAAAAATGTTCAAAACAGCTGCCAAAATCGGGTGGACAGCAACCCAGTACTCGTATCCAAAACTTCCTTCGCTCGACAAGCCATCACCCACCTCGTGGATTCCTATCAAACGCGTAGGCACGTATTTCAATTTCCTTAGTAATTATGTTGGTTGTATCTGCTTATTAATACACATTTCATATCATTTCACACATGTTTTTGGATTATTTTAACCACAACAGGTGATATTTTTCTGCACTCCTAGTTTTATTAAATATTAAGAAATACTTTGCCGAATGTACAGAAGCTAAAACAAAATTTTTAA
>BOPP01000211.1:551329-589366 GCA_017312745.1 Gryllus bimaculatus
GCCAGGCGGGATGGGACGACAGCGGGGAACGGAGGTGGGTGGGAACGGGAGGGCCTGAAGACAAAAGTGGAGCGCGCGTTGGGCGCGAAGAGATCGGGAGAAGCCGGTCTCGGGGTGGAGAATTGCCGCACGGAGTCAGAAAGATCACACGGATTGGGGCACGCGTGGCTGAGGCGAGGCGGACACTGTGCACAGATAGAGCGGGGCCATGGCATGTGGCAGGACGGAGACGGAAGAGTGAGGATCGAAGGCCAGGAGAAGCCTGGGGCTGAACATGTGACATTGTGAAAGCCACGAAGAACGAGAATGAGAGCGTAGGCTTCCGCGGCCGAAGTCAGTAATAACTTGGCTGTCCGGGTGACGCCGCGTCCATGGCGAAGGTGCCGACGTTTCAGTCGCCATTCTGCGACCTTCCCAATACGCCCTGAGGAAGGTCGCAGAATGGAGACCGAAACGTTGGCACCTTCGCCATGGACGCGGCGTCACCCGGACAGTCAAGTAAACAAGAACGCGAATGTTGGCATAAATCACCTACCCATCTTCTACTTTCCAAAAATTTCACCCACAGACACCCTCTCCTCAAAATTATAACATATAACTCCAAAAACTGTTATCCACAGTTTCTTCTCAAAGAACAACGTTTTATCAGACCCCTGAGAGAGGAGGTAACGCATGCGGATGTCCATCCCTAAAAGTTAATGTGTAGAGTATTGTACAATGAACACCCCTGAAAAGCAGAAATGCCGAGCAGGTAGAAATAAATAAAAAAAAAAAAAAAAGAATGTTGGCGGGCAGACGCCTGGTCGTGGTCCGGCTGTGCGAGGGCTTGGCTCGGGTAAACACGCGCAGGGGAAAAGGAGCAAGGCGGGAACGGGCCGAGGTCGCAGGGCACGGGGGGGAGGAGCGGAAGGCCAGGGGTCAACCTGGCCCTGTGCCCTTCACCCCTCCGTGGCGAAGGCGCTGTGTGGCTGGCGACCGCATTACGCCAACATCCGCACGTACGACGTCCACGAAGTCGCAGGCCGCGCTTTCCGGGTTGTCGTCTGCTTACACACACCATTAAACTTGCAGCAGTGCGACCACTTAATGGTGTCATTCCATTGATCGCGGATGATTCCGCAACCGGAAACTTCTCATTTTTCGCAGCTTTGGAGTATTTGGAATCACAACGCCTTTTTTTATTCTACCGATCCATATCTTCTATTTCTGATGTCTCCATATCTGAATTAAGCAGCAGGCGGATTAAGAGACGAATTTTGGATACATATACATATACATTTGCGATACAATTTTATTCATTTTAATGTTTTGCGAAAATCCTTTTGCTTCAAACTTTCGTGTCAAGTTAAAATTAATAGTTTTATGGGAACTTTGTTAGGGGGACTACCCCTCCCGCCCCCCCCCCCTGTGTCTTGTTTCCATTTCTTATATTCTGCAAAACTAGATAGCACCTTGAGTAGTGTCCCTCCTGTGGCATTCTGGAATAGAATTTCACGTATCGCTATACAAGTAATTTTATTAAATATTCTCATTAAATGTAATAATACATATCTCATTAAATGTAATAATACATATTTTCCAGAAATCAGTAACTCTGTCCAGAAAGGCACGCCTTTACTATCCATTCGTAAGGGGACAATACGGAATTATTTCCATGAATGCAGAGGAAATTACTGGAATTCCGTATCGAAGCATGAAACCAACATCGTCAATAATTTACAATTAATGTTCAAATGGTAAGCCATAAAACACTTTTTTCTTCAAATGATTTTTAAATGTTTTGTATTACTGTTTCTAAAAGAGTTTATAAATCCAACAAAATTGTTTGATTCAATTTTCTGTAAAATGTTTCTTAAAACTTCACATGTGCTTTGATAATGATTCAATGTAATGAATTAATTACCACGTTTTAAACGATTGTATCGCAAGCTGTATAAAAACTAAAGGCGGAAATAAGTCCCTGAAACTTGTGAAGTAAACTTTTAGTAATCTCTAGATTGTGAAAGATTATTTTCGCCCGTATTCCTTCAATACCCCATTGCTTCTGAATCGAATCCTACAACACAACCATCGAGAAACAAAAATCATAACCGAAACCTTCCAAAGTAATTTTAAAATCCTCTCGCCGGAAATTAAAATATGTCCAAAGGACGCGTTTCTAAACAGCGTGGTATTAAAATACACACGATCCGAGCCCAGCGCCTGCGGTGCTTATTTGGGAGCCGAACACTTTATGGGGAAGCACGATACCGCACTCCCACCAGCGCGCGCCGGTTTCAATTCCTCGTCGCGACGGCAGGGAGCGGGCGGGCAGGGGGGGGGGAGCTAAATAATGCAACGCCGCGCTTAATTTCAATTACGTAAGGCGAGGGGGGCCCACGTGGCGGCGAGGCCCCGGGGTCGATAGTCGTAAATCGACTGCTACGCTCGGCGACGAGACGCGAGGTGGCGTAGCGCAGCGCACGCCGTACAGAGTAGTTACCGCCGAACGCCCACGCACCCACGTGACGAAATACTACTGGAGACATTGGGGAGTTTGTGGCACTTCGAACGTAAAAAGCACTACCGATCTTCTGCGCATGCGCAGATGCACTAAAGTGGTGCGAAACAGGCGCATGCGCAGAAGACTGATAGTGCTTTAAGATTCGAGGGCGCACTAACTCCCTATTACGGGAGTTTTTGCACGGCCCAGCGTACGGCAATCTACCGCATTCTCGATTTTCTACGCTTATGCAGATGCACAAGCGTGATGCGAACCTCGAACTGGCGCAAGCGCAGAGGAGCTGTCACCTAATGAATAAATTGCATACAGCACACGGCTTTCCGTTGCGTACCGCAAGCAACAGCAATCTCCACGTTCTGCGTTTGTGAAGGTGCGCTGAAGAGATGCGAAACTCCACCAGGAGATCGATGGTGGCTGTAGATTGCTGTAAAGCTTCGCCTTATTTCTCCGTATTTTGCAATGAGTGATGCACCTTCGCGAATATCACCTTTGAGGCTCGGCGACTGCTCAGTTCGAGTTGAAGATACCCAGACTCAAAGGTGGATGTGTTGGTGTTTTTTTTTTTTTTGTTTTTGTTTTTTTTAATACATGCAAAGGTGCTGACCGCTATTGAAAATCCACCATAAAGTCAAATGTTCAGTAACGATTTTTTCTATAAATATTGGTAACCCATACACGATATGAACGGTAAATAGGATACGCATTTAGCTTCTTAAAAATAATCATTTACAGGCTTTTTCAAATAGTAACATACGATTATCAGTTATCGAACACTTATTTTTCATGCATTATGTTAGTGAAAAGACGAACTATTTCTCCTCAGAGGCAAATACTGCAGAGAATCATATGGTGTCATGTGAAGAACGTTGCCACAAATAAAAGTCGATGATGTAATAATATTGATTTCTAAAAGAGACCTATAAAACGGCGTAGCGTACAGCAATCGACAGCAATATCGATAAATTTTAACTAGCTTCGAGCTTCTGCGCACGCGCAACTTTGAACTGCACATGCGCAGATCGGCATAGCTGTCGATTGCCTTAAATAAATAAATAAATAAATAAATAAATACATAATAAAATATAAATAAATAAAAATAAATTAATAAATAAAAATAAATAATAAATAATATATAAATAAATAAAAATAAATAAAAAATAAATAATATATAAATAAATAAAGATAAATAAAAAATAAATAAAAATAAATAAAAAATAAATGTCTTTATTTTTTATTTATTATAGGACTATTATAGGATTTTATTTATTATAGGCGAGGCTCAGGCCATTTAGCCAGCTCTTCCGCCTACCCATACGCTGCGCTGTGCAAGAAATGTCTAACGGAACTGAGATGTTAAGGACTTAAAAGCACAGCGAAGCGCACAGCAATGGCGATCTGTGCATGCGCAGTTCCGAATCTCTTTAGAGTCTCTGCGCACGTGCACAAGAACGAAACTGCAGTCTATTGTCGTCTGCTATTCCGTTCTTATCCCTTCCTGTTTATGGGCTCTAATCGCAACCAAGATAATCCTCGCTATTCGTATGGGAAGTATCACAACGCCTCCGCTTCCAAGCCCCGCAGACTGCCTTGGCGCGCCCACCGGCTAAGCTTACAGAATATGAACGATCGGTGCGAATAGGGATGTCCCGTTGGCGGCCCGACGCGTCTGAACGATTCCACGGCACAAAAGGCTTAATGTAATCGTTAAATTTATTTACATCCAAGCTATGGTCACGCACTGACACACCAACACACATACACATGCACACACACATGCATCCACACACACAAGCATACACACACACGCATACACACACACGCATACACATACACGCATACACACACATACACACACATATACACACGTACACACACGAAATTGTCCAGAACACTCGAGCAAATAGCAACACCATAAGAACAGCATTACAAACGCGTGATTACATTTTCATCTTATATTTATTTCAATTAAATTAGTTTCCACAGAAACAATTCGTTAATTTTATAATTCACTAATTTTATAATAAACTTGGATACTTCTTCGGATTCAATAATGTATTCCGAAATGTAGATTAAATAACAAGCATGCAAATATGAAGCGGCCACGCACAAGCATATCCCGTGAATCACACGATTTTGACTGCAACACCCAGACGATACCAGTTGCATTATCATTCATTAATGCAATATAAGGGAGGAATCTCTAGGATATTCCATACATAAGAGGTGTGCGTTTCGTTGCTGACTATGCACTCACAAAAATTACAAAAAACCACTGAAATTGCACTACTAACCGATGCTTTCTGAGCTATCATATAAGTTGCGAGGAAGATTGTAAGAATTTCACGAAATTTCTCGAACATCGCAATAACACAAAATTATAATACCAAATCTCTTGTGTGGTGCGAAAGTGTAGTGATGCGACATCAACATCCAAACATCCATCCTACCTAACAGCGATGTTCAAAATTAAAACATCGATCTTCAAAATACATCGACGTTTTTAAACATCGATTTGACTCATCAGCTACTTTCTAGACTTTCATGCTAGTTTAGTATCAACTCGTGCGTAAAAACAAAGATTACTTGACAGTGGCAGTTTATATTAACTTATTAATTGAAAACGAAGTTACACAACGCCTGTTCTTGTGTGAAATACAAGGAAAGATGAAGGAAATATCAAGACAACAGGATAATCTCGAGCAGGATAACTTCGTTTCGTTCGAACGCATACGGTAACAAGAGAGAAGTTCCCATCAGCTATTTCATATCATAACTTTTACAGAACTGAGAGAAGAGAGGGGATTTTCCATGCACGAACAATACATCGACAACGTAAAAAGATCGAACACAAAACATCGATGTTCAAAAAAACATCGGCTTCAATGGATCGATGTTTAAAACAACGTTGTTTCCATAGACGTGGATGTGGGCCCCCTTACTTCAAAGTTGACGTTTGGTTTGTTGTCGAACAGCACAGAAAGAAGCACAGCAGGAAAAGTGTTTGCTAGCATTCCGCTCTCCCACCTTTAAGAGGAAGTTAGGAAGGGTACTTTTACACCCCTTCGACCGCGCGCAGAACGTGCTTTGGGCTATTCTCGCAGCTTGCGAGATGACAATTCCCACGACGAAGTGAACGTACAAGTAACAATGTCTCCAAGAAAAATAGTGGTTCTAAAATGGCACATACTTTCTTGCGTTATTTGTAACGGTTAGGTAACAATGTACTACTACTTAAACATGCGCTTGGGATTTTCTTTGAAAAATAAAAAGATTACTTCAAAATAATGTTTTTCAAAGATATTAGCTCTATCCATTAAAAAAATTAACGATAAAAAACAGGAGTTGAAAAAGTGATTATTCATAAGCTGCTGATTAAAAATCGATCTCAAAAGTGTCGTTGATTCATTGGATAGGGTTTCCGGACAGCTTTCGTCTTTAGTCCCATAAGCGTAGTGCCCGTTTTAGAGCTAAGGCCATTAGTCCCGTTGAATTGGATCTAGTTACGTGGATACTGCCACCGTCGGGACTCGAACCCCAGAGCCTTCCGATCAGAGGTACTGCAGTGGCAGCAGTTGAATCGTTGATTACAGAAACCCATAGTTTTGGGGCGGACGGGACGGAGAGGGTCGGCGCGTGGCGGGGCGGGGAGTGACAGGGACGGAGTCGGGACAGGGCGGAGCACGGGCGGGGATGGGACGGGACGGGCTGGTGAGGGGATGGATGGACGGGAAGGGAGGGGACGTGCTTGATAGGGGGGACTCGGCGCGGAATGGTGGCGGGGCGGGACATGTGGCGGGACGGGCGGGACGAGCGGTGGCAAGGCGGGGGAGCGGCGGGTATGAAGGCGGAACGGGCGAAGCGGCACTGGACGGGACGGAGCTGGAGGATTGGGAAAGGGCGGGGGAACCCCGGAGGGCGGGGACGGGAAAAAAACGACCGGGGCCAAGGCGGGGCAGGGGCACTGACCGGATAGAGCGGGAACGAGGCCGGGACGGGCGAGGCGCACGGACGAGAACGAGGCAGGCAAAGAAGGGGCGAGACAGGACGGGACGATACTAAGCTTGGCATGGTGGCGGGACGGGGCGGGACGGGGCCGGGACGCGGCAGAACGGGGAGGGACGGGGCGAGGCGCACGTGGAAGCGAAAGGACGGGACGAGGGCGGGGTAAGGCGGTGGCGGTGCGGAAGGCTAAACAGGCACAACGGGCGCGGGCGTGGTCGGGCGACCGGCCGGCACGCGGCGCACGGCTGAGCGTCGTTGCGTCACGGCCGCGTCAGGGCGCGGCGGAAGCGACCTCCGCCCCCCCCCTCCACGCAGCGCGGAAATCCACCGGCGGCGGAACGAGAGCGCCACCACGAGGCGACCCCGCGCTCGCCCCAAAGGAAAGGTATTACTAATGCATTTAATATAGAGCAAGAAGTGGAATTGCGGCACGGGGGAAAAATGTCGGCAGAAAAACTCCTTTTATGGTCCCCGGACTCCTTTCGAGGTCCCCGGAATCGAACAATGAGTATAACCTGCTTCTGTTGTAGCAAATTACTTTCTCTGAATCGCTGTGTCTTCACAATTCACGTTTGGTGGGTTAATGATGTATGGAAAAAACTGTCCGACAGACAGTCCGACAGACAGTCCGACAGACAGTCCGACAGACAGTCCGACAGACAGTCCGACAGACAGTCAGTCCGCCCCATTTATCTGCATGGTTTTGCGTCGATGTTTCATGAACATCGATGGTTCACATTTTGAGCACTGACGATTAGAACATGGATGTTTCCTTGTCTATGTCGCATCCCTTCTGAGGCCCCGGCGTCCGAGGAAAAAGGCGAATCGCTTAAAAAATGTTAACGACGCAATAACAATATTGCGCAACGTGCAGTTATACGTAGCAAAACAAGAAACATAAATTTCGAACGAAAGCTATTATTCCCGTTATCAAAACGGTTCCATTGTAAGTAGCTGCTGCGCCTTCTATGCCAGCCCAGCAGACTGCCGCGTTAGTCTTGAGCGGAAAAATGAGTGTTGCGTGAACGATGCGTTGGTTGAAGTGCCTAAACATTTGAAGTCTTGATTATAAGACGACCGTCAGAGCCCACCTCGGGACATAGCCCCACCAGGGACAATCTCCACCCTCTACAGGTCTGCCGAGATGTATGGTAGTGTAGTACTAGTTAATGCAAATGTACAACTCCAGCATTCGCCTGGTATTGATCGAAGAAACAATGAAAACTACTTATCACAGCTCCAGGCCTCTAGAAATCGCAATTTACCATTACAATGTAAAGACTGCCACGGCACAATCGATATCTGTCATTTACAACATACTCTATCAATTATGATCTAACGATAGAATAAATACTTGGATCAGAAATCCATTATAAAAGGGAACGAGATTGGCGAAACTTATATAATTTCAGAATGACCACGGAGAGTTATATTATGTACTGTTGCGTGAATGAGGATGTACTATTCATGCACATAAAAATTGCACTGCTTCCGCCTTCGTAAAAACGTCCAACTACTGTTGCAGTGGTGGCGCTGAAATACGTTCATGTTAACGTTAAAGCCTCAAATTCCGGAGGACTTTCTCGCTCATGTTCAATGTTTATTTTTACGCATAAGATCTTAATTTTGAATGATTTCATTGAATAAAAGACCATTCACAATGCAAACGCAAACATAAGCATAGCGCATAGACGTAAACATTAACATAAATGATAGACTGAAGTATTCACAATGTCTAACATAAACGAAAGCAAAATAAGAGTTCCTATTGGCTGTGAGACATTCTGGTTTACAATTGGTTGAATGTGAGAATCGATTTCAAGGTATCGACCGTGTCCATGGCCATTAGCGCTAGTTCTATCGACTTCGCTCCAATTTCGATTCTCGATTTTGAGCTACGGTTCTGGGATTGGTTCGTTTCTTATGTCTTACTTAAGCATAAGTACAGAAGCTTGAAGCTTGCAAGCTTTTAGGTTAACGTCTTACGTGTTACACTTATGAGTGTAATGTGAATGTACGTGAATGAGTCCGCATATGGACGTAGTCCTAACTTATATGGCGACACCAAGCTTATGTTCACGTTTACATTGTGAATGGGCCTTAACACGGCAGAAAGTTTTTGGCGTCAACGCTACATACACTGGTGCGTGCGGACAAATGTGCAGGATTTTACAACGAAACATCGCGACTATTATTGGAAAGTGCTACTGTATTCCCGCTGTTCCAATAGAATACTGAGTGTATACATACACATACATTTAACTACCCGTCACCGTTCAAACTAAAATCGCTACATCAAATCCAGGAATTCGCGCGCACAAACAAACGGTTTCGTGCATAGCACGTTGCACTGAACACGCTCGCAAGCGGCGTTCGTGGCCGGCATCCGAGTCGCCGCGAATACCGATGTTAGCGGGTGCAATCCGATCCATCGCGGCGGCCAGCCAATTTTTCTTGCGAACAATCGCCGAGCGACACGGCAACCTGGGCTGTTGAACATGCGCGAGTCCATGTCGCGGCTGTCTGGTAGCTTCGGGGCGAATTTTGAGCTGCGCGAAACGGGCTGGCGGACCGTGCTTCGGGGCCAAGAACGGACCGCAAATCAGGCAAACGCCGAAGCGCCCTGCCTCATAGTAGTAATAATATAACATACAATTGAAGCTCCGGTAAAAATTTGAAACTTTTATTTTTAGTTTATGAATGAAACAAAGCAGCTTTTAACAATTTACCTCCTTATGAGGCTTTTTAAGAATATTTAATTCAGATGATCAAATATTTGGAGTACAGAAATAATAATTGCAACCTTACAATACACACACACACACACAGCAGTAGGACGCAGCTGCGGTCGCCAGCAAGTAACGAAGACCATACCCAAGCATCTTTACTACCCATTAATTTATTCACCCCACATGTGGGCTTCAGGCCACGTTAGCAAAATCGAAAGTAAGACAAGCCGTTCCTTTCACGAAACCCACACGCAGATGCGGTAGACAAGAGGTGCGGGCCCCGGATTGTTGTGTACTACCAATGCATGCCGCACGATAAATGGATGTATAATACGCCAAGAATGCGGTTTTGTTTGTACAAAACGTCTTAAATGGCTAGTGCTAGGGCTAATCATATTATATTCGAGAAATTTCGAATCCTGCTGCCTTATGGCAGAAGGCGCTCATGCTACCTGCAACACACGTCACTATAGCTTACAATTCTGAAAAGATATCTCGGAGGCTTTAAAACACTATATTATAATCCCATCTTTCCACAAAATCATTCACTGTCCCGGACGTCCACTAGGACTCAAAGAGTGCCAATCGCATTAACGGATTCACCCTTCCCACAAGACGCGGTCGGCGGTCGTCTCTCCACCATTCAACCCAAAGAAAAAAGTGCCAAAACTAATCTAACCTAACCTACAACCACCTCGGTTTTCCCCAGTCCAAGGACCCCTCGCACCATGGCTAGGGCTTACGCCACCCATCGCTGGGCCCCGCGTTCGATCCCCGGAGCAATTCACACGAGATTTGTGGATGGAGGGAGCTCTCGGTAGGTTTAATCAAGGCTGTTACCTTTCCCCGGCTTCTCAATCCTCCATGATCATCTGATTACTACTATTGATGGCGTATGCTTATTACATCACGCACGAGTCTAAATAGCCTCAGCAGTTGAACGGCCCCAACATCCCAATGAACGGCATCGGTGGTATAACTTTGGTTGGACTTATAAGAACGGAAAACATCCTTCCTGCGGCTTTATTTTGGAGGGAAAACAAAACCGGCTGTCCCACGTCGTAGATTTACTTCATGTAAACGATTCTCTAGCCTAAAAGAAACCTCTGGGCTAAACTTTTAATGGTATGTTTCCTTGCCGAGGTAATTCCTCCTTTCGCTGCTAGTTGAGATCGGAGCGAAGCGGAATTCGCATGATCACGCGATAGAACAGTCCCCACTAAACGTAGCTCATCATTATTGACTAGAGTTGTGTGTGTATATATATATTAGTCTCCAATTCAACTCTAGTCAATAAGGATGACCTAATTTTGGTGGGGACTGTTTTGTGTGTATATATATATATATATATATATATATATATATATATATATATATACAATATCTAAAGCATATCACGCACACAAAGAAGGGTGAGCTCAATCTCGTATGACGCGTACGCAGTGCAGTGTGCAGTTGCAACGGAAAGCGACGCGCCAGACAGACGCAGCATCGTTTCCGCAACTGACGCCATAAAATAAACAAATTAATAAACATCACCCCTTTCATCGCACTGAACCTATCAACCGAATCACTCACCGTCTCTGGTGGCCCACAACTTGGAATCGTAACAAAAGGACGGGCCCTCGCTACGAAGAACAGTGCTCTAAACGTTGCAGACCGGTCATGTGTCGCCTCCACGTACCATGCCATGCGTTGATAATATAAAATAAATCCTAAACCCCTCTCCTATCCACAACTTCATTCACAATTCTAGATAGACTGCAAGGCGTCGGATTCTGCTATTCTTAAAATTCTCGGCTATCCGGGAGACGCCGCTTCGTTGGCTAGGAGGCCGACGTTTCGCCTGACATGTCGCAGGCTTCCTGCCCACTGCCCTGAGGAAGCCAGCCACATGTCAGGGGAAACGTCGGCCTCGCAGCCAACGAAGCGGCGTCTCCCGGAGAGCCGAGAATTTATGGATTCGAGCAGCGGAAGCTTTCGTGTGCTTCTGATATTCTTACCTGAATAAATAACGAAAATCCGTACTCTAACAAGTATACAATGATACCATATTTTTTAAATTGCTGACGACGTTTCATCTTTAATTGAACGTTTCTTGAGTCTACAACAAAATAATAAATTTTCCATTAGACCACACTATATACATTTTTGTACGACGTACGAATTTAATGCGGCTAACGACGGTTTTTGTATTGTCATACGTCGCAGCCCGCAGCCTCCAGCGACTGGATTCGTGTCGTCACCACGCAACTCTTGCAATATGATCAACGAAGCGATAGAACGAACGCTACAAATCTCAGATATACTTCCATTCATTGACTGAAGTAAACCACATTGGCTACGCAACTGGAATGGCAATATGAACACATTCACTGCCCAAAGAATCATTTGTGATGCACATGAATTATTTGTACCAAGTCTAGATATTAATTATGATTCACCTGATGAACTCTAATAGTTTTTTCCAAAATCGAAATTGCGTTCTCGGATTACAGCATTCGAACTTTTTAACCAAAGAGCACTAAACATTTAATGTTTCAAAACAATTGACTCGCTCATTCTATGGGTATATCATCATTGTTTAATGTGTACACTTACGATGATCCACGTATATGGAGATAGTGAACGTATTCACAAGCCCGACTTTTTACCTACTCTTAGCCATAAGGCAGGCCGCGCCGTATTAGTCTTGTGCTCGGAATACACCTCATTCAATAAATGAAATATAACGAAACCTACCATCATTGTAACTAACCACTATTCACAAAGTCATCCCCCATCTACTCACGTCATTTATTCCACATAAATCACACAGCATCGGATTCTAGTTTCGTAATAGGACAAGGGCTGCCTATGGGTACACAAGTGTTCGGGCGAAAGACCGGACCTGTGTCGAGTCCCGGCAACTCAAACTATACGATAATGGAATAATGCCATCCCAAAATTCTCACATTTATCTTCATTCACTAGTTCACGTCGAACACACAATGCACTGAACCAGTCACGGCCACCCCACGCTCGTTTGACAAGACGAACGAACACAGACAAGCCGCTAGCGGCGACACAGAGCCGCAACTGTGACCGCCTTAGTTCGGCCATTTGACAAATTAATACTAGAAACCCTAATATGGGCTCAGGGCATCAACTGATGTCACTGCTGTGTCTCAAGACCGGGAGGCCCTAGGTTCCACTCCCAAAAGCCGCAGGATTTTAGACACTAAGATCGATAGCTCACTTTCAGCCGGTGTGTCCAGGAGCGTTGTAGGGACCGCCTGCTCTGATCGGTGGATTTCCGTGGTTTCTCCGATCAACACCAGGCGAACGCCGGAGCACATATCCAACAAACGGGCCACGGTCCGACGCGATCTTCCCTTCCCCTTCCCTGCCCTATCCACACATACAATTACACGCACTTCACAACCAGGCTGGCTCTCAGACCTGTAGGGTGCTAAAGGTTTATCCCGAGAGAGGCGGTACCCCGCTGATGGGAGATGCCTGATAGAGGGAAACACCGCTGGCCAACGGTAGGTCGGCGCCGGACCTCGCCATCCAGCTCGCGGAGCGCGATCTTCGCCTCTTCCCGAGCATGCACTACAGGTACGGAACTAATGACCTTAGCAGTTGACGCGCCCGGAAGCACTACTAATAAATCGATAAAAGAAAATGTAAACCAATTGCAATAAATCATCAAACTCATTCACTACTTCAAGTCGACCGCACGGCAAAGATTCAGACATGTTACAGGCGACGATCATATACGCCGTCTCCGACGTTGCGGCGCGTCTACGACGGGGAACTGGGTCTACTTTCCGTAACTCATCTCTTTCGATTAATTAATAAACGGTCGTAAAACTCTTCTAATACACCCACAAATCTATACCCTACTTCATGTAGACGCAAGCTGCGGGACCCGAGGATAACCGCGTCCTTTTACATCGGTCCTAGCCAACAGCGACGTGGAATTCGATCTACTACGCACTACTCACGCTATTCGACTAATAAATAATCATAACAACCATTGTATGCGATCTACCCTCAAAATTAATTCACCTATTTAAAGTACGCACTAACTACGGAACTGGTGTGGGAAGGCCGATTGCGTCTTCTTACGACATCCTCGTAGCCGCCAGCGGAGAGGCAGAAAAAGGCGTCGTGTCGCACAGAGCTCACCATTCTATTAGTAAACGACCGATACAAAAACCAAACGCTGTCGAAATTTATATTCACACCACGCTATCCACCACAGCAGGTAGATGGCACAAGCCCGGAAACTCAACCGTACCACGGAAGGCGCCGACCCTTTCGCTAAGCCACACAACCGCACGCGCGGCAGGTACTGCGGCCCGGAACTTCCACCAACCGCCACATAAAACGAACACAACATTCGGCAACTGCCATAAACAAGACGACGGACACCCCTCCCGCAGTTCTCCTAGCGACACAGCCTGCGCTGGGACCTCACCTGCGGGGCATGTCGGCGGCAGAGGCAGCGGCGGCGGCCGGGTCGGCAGAGCTTCGCGAAGACACGTCATTCCGGGTGGGCTTCGCGACCACGTCTGCGGCGCGGGAGCGCGCGCGCAACGGGCGATCGGCGGCGGTGGCGCTTCGCGTCGCGTCGTCGGTTGCCCCTCCCGCCCCCTCCCTCGCGCGGGTGGGTGGGAGAGGGAAGGGGCCGCGCATGGCCGTCGCGCCGGGTGAGCTAGCGTGCTTCTTGCGGCTCGCCGGGGCCCGCGCGGCTGGGCTGGCTGGCTGCTGCGCTCGCGCGCGCGCGGCGTAAGGGGGCTCTTTATCTAACGCGGCCGCGCCTTATCGATCGCCCAAGCTGGCCGGGGCGGCGGCGGCGGCGGCGGTCGCAACACGCCGGCGCAGCCGCGAGTGCGCGCGCGAGCCCGCCCGCTCACTCGTGCCAACCGCCGCGCCGCGAAAAGGCCTCTTGCCGCCGCCACGACGCACCGGCTGAGGTGGCGGCCCGTAGCGTCAGTTCTCGTCATTGCGGGGAGGAGGTCCAGGGTTCCACTCCGGACGACGGGGGCAGCTTTTTCCGCACCACTCGCTGTCTGGACGAGAATTCCAGCGGCCGGCTGCTCTGATCGGTAGTTTTCTCTGGCTTCTTCAATGAACGCCAGGCAAATGCAGGAGCAGTTCCCTGACAAACGGGCCACTGACCGACCGCCTTCTTACCTTCCTCTTCCTCTTCCTTGTCCTATCCCCACCCCTTACACACACACTTACACTACATTACCACACACGTCGGAAGACCCGACGGCAGCTCAGTGCTTGTCGCGGCTGGGAGATACCTGGTTAGGGAAAACCCCGGTAGCCGTAGCGTAGGTCCGCGCCGGCTGTCAACATCCAACTATTTCAGAAAACTCCACCACATCCCATTATATCAATTTGCACTACACTTACGGAACTAACGACCATAGACACGTCAGGAAATACTAGGCAATCAATCCGTTGCGGTAGCTCAACGGCAACATCTTTGCTTCTGCAGCGTCGCTGTTAGGGTTTGCGTCCCGAAGGTCGTGGTATTTGCATTGTACCATCATGGCTGAATAAATATTCACCGCCGCAACGGCAGAATACGGCCGGCCAAGTATTCCCGACCAATATATTTCTGACTTCATGTTGTGAGACTCGTTACCAGATTATAGTGGACGCGCCCTCGCACAATTCTCCCAGACTTCGCAACAAACCCTCCACACAGGCATATGTGGCGAATAGGTCACGTCTCGTCCCCCAATCAAATACTTACAGCAGTTTTGTTTCATTTTCTTGCTAACCCGAGATTACAGAAGGCGTCGTCTGTCAGACGACGCAACTGCTTTCCCAACCCCCTTCCCCTCACTCACCGTTTCTGAAAATCTGTGTACCTTCTTTGTGTGACTAGCCAGTGAAATACACGTGACTTTGGGCACGTGCCTATTTCCGGTATATGTACGCTTTTTTAACATGCGTCGTCTAATAGGCTACTTCTTTGTAATTACTGTAGTGATATTTCTGGCACTGTATTGGAAAATATAAATAAAAATGCAAACCCTCTTTCATCATTTATGATTTGTCCTGTACATTTACTAATCATATTGGGACCATAACAAAGGTTGCATGATGAGGTACTTCTGCGGAAGGTTCTCAAAAGCCATGTGTAGTCATCTCCAAGCAAGTGTCCGCTTAGAGAACCAAATCATTTAGGTTTGTGCATAAAACCCTTAAAAATGTATTTTGTAATTCCATACCATACTTGTTCAATCCTTTAAATTTAGTGTTTCGTTGTAAAAATTAGTTGTTTTTTGTTTCTTTATTTTTACCAAAAGTAATCAGTCGGACTACGCCTTTGTAATAATACTTTATTCAGATCTCCTTTGTAACCTACAGTTAAAGATTTTCTCAATACAACAGTTTATTTTTCTTTATACCTGTACCCTTCATCATCACATTTATCTCCTCAAAATACAGAACAGTAAAAGGTTGATGAGCCAGGACGGGTAGGGGGGTCGAAAGTTGAATTGAAGGAACCGTAGAAAACGAATAACGTCACAGAGGAGACGGAGAAGAGAGCACAAAATGGAGTAAGAAGGACAAAGAGAGTGCAATGTCACGTGCAGTAAATGAAACGTGCTGAAAAGACTAACGTAATATAATGCACAAAAAGGTATAATCAGTAATGCAGGAAGTTCTCATGCGAGATATCTGTGCGTTCGTCGACCGTTAAAATGCGCGCGTTGACTGGCATTTTAACGGTCGTCGAGTACACTGATATCTCGTGCGTACTGTGTACCGCCTCAAAGGCTTTCTTTACATGGGGAAGCATTCTAGTGACCGGCGGCTCTGATCGGTGGGTTTTCATTGTTTCTCCGATCAACACCGGGCAAATGCCGGAGCAGTACCCTAACAAACGGGCCACGAACTGCCCGCGATCTTTCCTTACTCTTCCTTATCCTATCCTCACCCCTCACTTTATACATAGTGACACTTACAAGCACTACACTACCACATATCACGGGAGACCGGTCGGGAGCTTACAGCATGTCTCGCGGAGCAGCAACACTAAACAAGCAACTGTAAACTTACTTTCCGCAGCAATAGGAAGAAAGTGGAATGCGGAGTCTCTAGAATTCAGGAGGCTAGAAGACTCCTGTGCCATGTTACAAAGCGTATGCGTTTATCCAGCTTGGAAAGATATTTTTATTCGGGACTTCGATAGAACCCACTTACTTTAGTAGAATGGATCACAAGCACAAAATCAGTTCAGAACACAGAGAACAGATGTTTGGAAAATTTTCATTCACAAATAGAACATTAACGGATGGAAATAATTAACCTTGCCGTAGCCATCGAACCCTTTCCCTCTTAGGGTGTACCCAAAGTTTCAAATGTAGATAAACTAAGGGACATTGGTATAAGTTAAGGCTTATTAAAATATATTATTTTAGTTATATTATATATATTATATAGTATATATATATATATAATTTATATTATATAAATTGTTATTTTAAAATATGAGTATTGTGATAATCACCTAATTAAATAAATTGGTTTGGTAAATATACAATTATATTTAAAGTAGTAGTTGAATTGGAGTGTCGTGAAGGTGTTGTGAAGTGTAGTGCAATAGAGAAGTTCAACTGCAAGTGTAGTGTAGCGCAAGTGTAGTGCTGAAGTGAAGTGATAAGTTGAATGTAGTGAAGTGAAGCTGGAAGTGCAGTGTATTTCATTATTAAAATCTGTGGAGCGGCAGTCCATAAAGTGTATAGGTAATGCTGTATTTTTTATTGTTATATTGATTTGCCTTAAAAGGCTTTAAATTAGTTGTATTACTATTCCTTAGTTGTAAAACATGTTAGTGGTTCTGCCACCAGGTTCTATACCTACTTGCAGAAATAATTAAATCTATTCTAATCTATCTAACAGCAGCAGCGGAGCACCGCAGGCGGGAGATACCTGGTTGGGGAAAATCCTGCTAGCCGACGTGCACCTCGGTGCCAGATTACACGATCCAGCGACGGAAAAGTACCGCCATATCCCGAAATTAAAAAAAACTTATGGAAATATCTTATGGGAAAACACTTATGGGACTAATCATCAGTTGACGCGCTCGGAAACGCGAAATAATCCATCAATCAACCGATCATGCCTGCGTGAGTTCGGAGACGATTTTATTTATTTACGTTAAAAACAGTTCAAAACTGTGTGTGATATTATATGGGGAGAAGTTAACTTGAAGTTACATTTATGTCCAGAAGCAAAACAAGGGCTTCAGCATTTGCTCGAGGATTAGGGAAACTGGACGAAAACCTGATCGAGATGGAGGTCATTGACTCAGAAGCTGAAGTACAATACTTCCAACAGGTTCTTTACAATTATACAATCCGAATGGTATAAAATACATTAAATGTCATTGTTAAAATTAATATTACTTTCCTTCTGGATGCTCGGTATACTCTCTAATTGTATAGAAACAGTTGTGCAGCAGAAAAGATTTGACTTGGGACTTAAACTTTTGTATCGACTTTAATCGTTTAATGTCATCTAATTCCGCGAAAGAATGCGTTTTTTCGCCATGCGGTTGCGCTGTGGTCGCCTTATCATACCACCGCGTGTTCTATCTCACCCATTATTCCACGCATAGTCATTCATATCATGACATCACACACATTTTACGATCACCGTCTTCGTTCCTTTTTTTAGTGGAAGACAAAAAACGACTACAGTGACCGCTGCACATGAATCAGGATACTAATGTAAACCCTTGCGAACGATCCCAAACGTGTATGGTATCATCACATTACAGGGAAATGAAACGATATATCCTTTGTTGTCACATATGTGTGCGTGAACATGTGTGTTTCATAAACTGGTGTTTCCAGATTGAAAATTTATTTCCATTTTGTTTCTATTTGTCTACATTAATTTAATTCAATTTTCATTAATTTATTTTACTGAGCGGTCTCGTCGAAGCAAGGGCTTGGACTGGAGACCAAGTAAGCAGTCCCTACATTGTCGCAAGTCAAGTTTCAGTTGCTATCATTCACCTCTGAACTTGCTATATCATTAACATACACAATAGTTAAAAAACTGAAGTAATGTGAGTCAGTATCTTGTAAAACGTAGTGTCTCAGAACCGGAAAGTTATACAGTAATCGTTTCGGAATTTCTTCTTCCTTCTTCTGCAATAATCCACTTCCGGCCACTGTTTCAACAATAATTAATTTCTTCAGACTTTTTAAAGCTGTTCAGAATTACACAATTGTGTTTGTGTGTGTGTGTGTGTGTGTGTGTGTGTGTGTGTGAGAGAGAGAGAGAGAGAGAGAGGTCTCCCTCTCTCTCTCTCTCTCGTCTCCCCTTCTCTCTCTCTCCCCCTTCCTCTCTCCCTCTCTCTCCCTCCTCTCTCTCCCTCTCTTCCCTTCTCTCTGCTCTCCGCTTTCCCTCCTGGCCCTCTCTCTCTTCTCTCACAACCACCACACACAACACACACTGCTTCAACACAATTGTGTAATTCTGAACAAGCTTTAAAAAATTGAAGAAATTAATAATTGTTGAAAACAGTGGCCGGAAGTGGATTATTGCAGAAGAAAGGAAAAAAGAAATTTCGAAATCGATTACTGTATAACTTTCCGGGTTCTGAGACTATACTACGTTTTACCAAGATACTGGGACCTCCCATTACTTCAAGGTTTTTTAACTATTGGGTTGTAGGTTAATGGATATAGCAAGTGGGGCATAGAGGTGAATGATAGCCACTGGAAACTTGACTTGCGACAAGTAGGGATTGGCGTACTGGGTCTCCAGTCCCAAGCTTGCTTCGGACGAGACCTCAGGTAAAAGAAATTAATGAAAATTGAATTAAATAATGTAGACAAATAGAAACAAAATGGAAATAAATTTTCTAATCTGAAAACACCAGTTTCTGAAACAGCACGGTGTTCAGCACACATATGTGACACCAAAGGAATATCGTTTTCATTTCCCTGTAATGGATTATACCATACACGTTTGGGAATCGTTCGCCAAGGGGTTTACCATTAGTATCGCTGATTCATGTGCAAGGGGTCACTGGTAGTCGTTTTTTGTCTTCCCCTAAACAAAGGGAACGGAAGACGGTGATCGGTAAAATGTTGTGTGATGTCATGATATGAATGACTATGCGTGGGGATTAAAGGGGTGAAGATAGAACACTCGGTGGTATGAAATAAGGCGACCACAGCGCACGCCATGGCGAAAAAACGCATTCTTCGCGGAATTAGATGACATTAAACGATTTAAAGTCGATACAAAAAGTTTAAGTCCCAAGTCAAATCTTTTCTGCTGCACCACTGTTTCTATACAATTAAGAAGGTATAACACGAGCATCCCCCAGAAGGAAAGTAATATTACATTTAACAATGGACATTTAATGTATTTTATACCATTCGGATTGTTATAATTGTAAGAACCTGTTGGAAGTATTGTCTTCATCGCCTTCTTGAGTCAAATGACCTCATCCTCGATCAGTTTCGTCCCAGTTCCGCTAATCCTCGGATGCAAATGCTGGGAAGCCCCTTGGTTTTGCTTCTTGGACCATATAATGTAAACTTCAAGTTAACCTCTCCCCATATAATAATCACACACAGTTTTTGAAACTGTTTTTAACGGTAAATAAATTAAAATTCGTTCGTCTCCGAACTCCACGGGGCAGGCATGATCGGTTTGATTGATGGATATTTCGCGTTTCCCGAGCGGGCGGGTTCAACTGATTGATTAAGTCCCATAAGTGTTTTCCCATAAGAATATTTCCAATAAAGTTTTTTTTTAAATTTCGGGGATATGGGCGGTACTTTCCGGTCGGGGCTGGAATCGTGTAATCTGGCACCGGGAGGTGCAACGGTCGGGCTAGCAGGATTTTTCCCCAACCAGGCTATCTCCCGCCTGCGGTGCTCCCCCGTGCTGGGGTTAGATAGATTAGAATAGATTTAATTATTTCTGCAAGTAGGTATAGAACCTGGTGGCAGAACCACTAACATGTTTTACAACTAAGGAATAGTAATACAACTAATTTAAAGCCTTTTAAGGCAAATCAATATAACAATAAAAAATACAGCATTACCTATACACTTTATGGACTGCCGCTCCACAGATTTTAATAATGAAATACACTGCACTTCCAGCTTCACTTCACTACATTCAACTTATCACTTCACTTCAGCACTACACTTGCGCTACACTACACTTGCAGTTGAACTTCTCTATTGCACTACACTTCACAACACCTTCACGACACTCCAATTCAACTACTACTTTAAATATAATTGTATATTTACCAAACCAATTTATTTAATTAGGTGATTATCACAATACTCATATTTTAAAATAACAATTTATATAATATAAATTATATATATATATATACTATATAATATATATAATATAACTAAAATAATATATTTTAATAAGCCTTAACTTATACCAATGTCCCTTAGTTTATCTACATTTGAAACTTTGGGTACACCCTAAGAGGGAAAGGGTTCGATGGCTACGGCAAGGTTAATTATTTCCATCCGTTAATGTTCTATTTGTGAATGAAAATTTTCCAAACATCTGTTCTCTGTGTTCTGAACTGATTTTGTGCTTGTGATCCATTCTACTAAAGTAAGTGGGTTCTATCGAAGTCCCGAATAAAAATATCTTTCCAAGCTGGATAAACGCATACGCTTTGTAACATGGCACAGGAGTCTTCTAGCCTCCTGAATTCTAGAGACTCCGCATTCCACTTTCTCTCTATTGCTGCGGAAAGTAAGTTTACAGTTGCTTGTTTAGTTTGCTGCTCCGCCGGGTCCATGCTGTATAGCTCCCGACGCGGTCTCCCCGGTGATATGTGGTAAGTGTTAGTGCTTGTAAATTGGTCACATGTATACAAGTGAGGGGGTTGAGGATAGGGATAAGGAAGAGTAAGGAAAGGATCGGGGCGGGCAGTTCGTGGCCCGTTTGTTAGGGTAACTGCTCCGGCATTTGGGCCCGGTGGTTGATCGGAGAAACATGAAAACCCACCGAATCAGAGCCGCCGGGGTCACTAGGAATGCTTCCCCATTGGGTAAGAAAGCCCTTTTTGAGGCGGTACACAGTACGGCACGAATATCAGTGTAACTCGGACGGACCGGGTTAAAAATGCAGTCAAACGGCGCGCATTTTAAACGGTCGACCGAACGCACAGAATATCTCGCAATCGAAGAATTCTGCATTACTGATTATACTCTTTTTGTGCATTATATTAACGTTAGTCCTTCTCAGCACGTTCATTAACTGCAACTGGGAGCCCTTGCACTCTCCTTTGTCTTCTACTCATTTTGTGCTCTCCCTTCCGTCTCCTCTGTGACGTATTGTTTTCTACGGTTCCTTCAATTCAACTTTCCGAACCCCCTAACCCGTTCCCTGGCTCATCAACTTTTACTGTTCTGTATTTTGAGGAGATAATGTGATGATGAAGGGTAAGGGTATAAAGTAAAAATAAACTGTTTGTATGAGCAAATCTTAAAACTCGTAGGTTACAAAGGAGATCTGAATGAAGTATTTATTACAAAGGCGTAGTCTGACTGATACTTTTGGTAAAAATAAAGAAAAAAAAACAACTAATTTTTTACCATACGGAAACACTAAATTTAAAAGGTTGGAATCAGGTATGGTATGGGAAATTACAAATAACATTTTTAAGGGGGTTTATCCCACAAACCTAAATGATTTGGTTCTCCCCTAAAGGGGACACTTGCTTGGAGCTGGACTACACATGGCCTTTTTGAGAACCTACGCGAAGTAACGTCATCATGCAACTTTGTTATGGTCGCCATCGTCCCCAATATGATTAAAGTAAATGTACAGGACTAATCAAATAAATGGGATGAAAGAGGGTTTGCATTTTTATTTATATTTTTCCAATACAGTTGCCAGAAGTATTCACTACAGGTAATTACAAAGGAAGTAGGCCTACTAGACGAACTGCCATGTTAAAAAGCGGGTTACATATTACCGGGAAATAGCCCACGTGGGCCAAAGTCATGTGTATTTTCCAACTGGCTAGTCACACAAAGAAGGTACAAACAGATTTCAGAAACGGTGAGTGAGGGGAAGGGGGTTGGGAAAGCAGTTGCGTCCGTCTGACAGACGACGCCTTCTGTAATCCGGTTAGCAAGAAATGAAACAGAAAACTGCTGTAAGTATTTGATTGGGGACGAGACGTGACCTATTCGCCACAATATGCTGTGTGGAGGAGGTTTGTTGCGAAGTCTGGGAGAATTGTGGCGGAGGCGCGTCACGTATAATCTGGGTAACGAGTCTCACAACATGAAAGTCGAAATTATATTTGTCGGGAATACTTGGCGCCGGCCGTATTCTGCCGGTTGGCGGCGGTGAAATATTTATTCAGGCCATGATGGTACAATGCTACAATACCACGACCTTCCGGGACGCAAAACCCTAACAGCGACGCTGCAGAGGCAAAGATGTTGCCGTTGAGCTTACGCAACGGGATTGATTGCTAGTATTTCCTGACGTGTCTCTGGTCTTAGTTCGTAAGTGTAGTGCAAATTGGATATAATGGGATGTGGTGGGAGTTTTTCTGAATAGGTGGATGTTGGACAGGGGCCGGCGCGGACCTACGCTACGGCTACCGGGTTTCCCTAACCAGGTTATCTCCCAGCCGCGACAAGCACTGAGCTGCCGTGGGTCTTCCGACGTGTGTGGTAATGTAGTGTAAAGTGTGTGTGTAAGGGGTGGGGATAGGACAAGGAAGAGGAAGAGGAAGGTAAGCAGGGCCGGTGCGGTCAGTGGGCCCGTTTTGTCAGGGAACGCTCCGCTGCATTTGCCTGGCGTTCATTGCAGAAGCCAAGAGAAAACTACCGATCAGAGCAGCCGGGGCCGTGGGAATTTCTCGTCCAGACAGCGGAGTGGGTGGCGGAAAACTTGCCCGTCGTCCGGGAGTGGAACCTGGGACCTCCCCCCGCAATGACGAGAACTGACGCTACGGCCCGCACCTCAGCCGGTGCGTCGTGGCGGCGGCAGAGGCCTTTTCGCGCGCGCGGTTGGCACGAGTGAGCCGGGCGGGCTCGCGCGCAGCACTCGCGGCTGCCGCCGGCGTGTTGCGACGGCGGCCAGGGCCGCCGGCCGCGCCCGCGCCGCGCCGCAGCCTGCCGCCGCCGCCGCGGCGGCGGTTGGGGAGAATAAGCGCGGCGCGTATAGATAAAGAGCCCCCTGTACGCCGCGCGCGCGCGAGCGCAGCAGCCAGCCAGCCCAGCCAGCAGCCGGGGGCCCCGGCGGCGAGCGGCAAGAACGGGGCACGCTGGCTCACCGGCGCGACGGGCCATGCCGGCCCCTTCCCTCTCCCCCCACCCACCCGCGCGGGGCAGGGGGCGGGGAAGGGGGAAGCGCGAACCGACGCGACGCGAAGCGGCCCACCTGGCGCGATCGCCCGTTTTGCGCGCGCGCTCCCGCGCCGCAGACGTGGTCGCCGAAGCCAACCCGGAATGGGACGTGTCTTTCGCGAAGCTTGCCGACACCGGGCGCCGCGCTGCGCATCTGCCGGCCGACATGCCTCGACGCAGGTGAGGTCCCAGCGCAGGCTGTTGTCGCTAGGAGGAACTGCGGGAGGGGGTGTCCGTCGTCTTGTTTATGGGCAGTTGCGCGAATGTTGTGTTCGTTTTATGTGGCGGTGGTGAAGTTCCGGCCGCAGTACCTGGCCGGCGCGTGCGGTTGTGTGGCTTTAGCGAAAGGGTCGGCGCCTTCCGTGTACGGTTGAGTTTCCGGGCTTGTGCATCTACCTGCTGTGGGGTGGCATAGCGTGGTGTGAAATATAAATTTTCGACAGGCGGTTTGGTTTTTGTATCGGGGTCGTTTACTAATAGAAGGTGAGCCTGTGCGACACGAAACGGCCTTTTTTTTCTGCCTCTCCGCTGGCGGTACGAGGATGTCTAAGAAGACGCAATCGGCTTCCCACACAGTTCCGTAGTTTAGTGCGTACTTAAATAGGTAATTAATTTTGAGGTAGATCGCATACAATGGTTTTTTGTTATGAATTATTTATTAGTCGAATCAGCGTGAGTAGTGGCGTAGTAGAATCGAATTCCACGTCGCTTGTTGGCTAGGACCGATGTAACAGGAACGCCGGTTACCTCGGTCCGCAGCTTGCGTCTACATGAAGTAGGGTTATAATTTTGTGGGGTGTATTAGCAGAGTTTTACCGAGCCGTTTATTATTAATCGAAAGAGATGAGTTACGGGGAAAGTAGAGACCCAGTTCCCCCGCGTAGACGCGCCGCAGACGTCGCGAGACGGGCGTATAATGATTCGTCGCTCTGTAACATTCTGGAATCTTTGGGCCGGGTGCGGTCGACTTGCAGTAGTGAATGGAGTTTTTGATGATTTAATTGGCATTGGTTTACATTTTCTTTTATCGATTATTAGTTAGTGCTTCCGGGCCGTCAATCAACTGCTAGGTCATTAGTTCCGTACTGTAGTGCCTGCTCGGGAAAGGCGAAGATCGGCGCTCCGGCGAGCTGGGGATGGCGAGGTCCAGGCGCCGGACCTAAACGTTGGCCAGCGTTTTCCCTTATCGAGGCATCTCCCATCAGCGGGGGTACCGGCTCTCTCGGATAAACTTTAGCACCCCCTACAGGTCTGAGAGCCAGCCTGGTTGGTGAAGTGCGTGTATATTGTATGTGTGGGATAGGGGCAGGGAAGGGAAGGGAAGATCTGGCGTCGGACGCGTGGCCCGGTTTGTTGGTATTGCTCCGGCGTTTCGCTGGTGTGATCGGAGAAACACGGAAATCCACCGATCAGAGCAAGGCCGGTTTCCTACAACGCTACCTGGACACACCGGCTGAAAGTGGGCTATCGATCTTAGGTGTCTAAAATCCTGGCGGCTTTTGGAGTGGAACCTTAAGGCCTCCCGTCTTGAGACACAGGCAGTGACATTCAGTTTGATTTGCCCTGAGCCCATATTAAGGGTTCCTAAGTATTAATTTGGGGGTCAAATGCCGAACTCAGGGAGGCGGTCACAGTTGCGGGGCTCTGTGTCGCGCTAGCGGCTTGTCTGTGTTCGTTCGTCTGTCAAACGAGCGGTGGGGTGCCGGTGACTGTGTTCAGTGGCATTGTGGTGTTTCGACGTGAAACTAGTGAATGAAGATAAATGTAGAATTTTGGGAATGGCATTATTCCATTATCGTATAGGTTGAGTTGCCGGGACTCCGACACAGGTCCGTCTTTCGCCCGAACACTTGTGGTCCCATAAGGGCAGCCCCTTGTCTATTACGAACTAGAATCCGATGCTGTGTGAATTTATGTGGAATAAATGAAGTGAGTAGATGGGGCATGAACTTTGTGATAATAGTGTTAGTTACAATGATGGTAGGTTTCGTTATATTTCATTTATTGATGAGGTGTATTCGCGAGCACCAAGACTAATACGGCGCGGGCTGCCTTATGGGCTAAGAGTATGGTAAAAAGTCGGGGCTTGTGAATACGTTCACTATCTCCATATACGTGGATCATCGTAAGTGTACACATTAAACAATGATGATATACCCCATAGATGGGAGGCGGAGTCAAAATTGGTTTGAAACATTAAATGTTTAAGTGCTCTTTGGGTTTAAAAAGGTTCGAATGCTGTAATCCGAGAACGCAATTTCGATTTGGAAAAAAACTATTTAGAGTTCATCAGGTGAATCATATTAAATTAGACTTGTACAAAAATATTCATGTGCATCACAAATGATTCTTGGGGGCAGTGGAATGTGTTCATATTGCCATTCCAGTTGCGTAGCCCATGTGTTTAACTTCAGTAATGGAATGGAAGTATATCTGAGATTTGTAGCGTTCGTTCTATCGCTTCGTTGGATCATAATGCAAGAGTTGCGTGGTGACGACACGAATCAGTCGCTTGAGCTGCGGGCTGCGACGTATGACAATACAAAAACACGTCGGTTAGCCGCATTAAATTGGTCAACGTCGTACAAAATGTATTAGTGTGGGTCTAATGAAAATTTATATTTTGTTGTAAACTCAAGAAACGTTCTAATTAAAGATGAAACTGCCGTCAGCAATTTAAAAAATATGGTATCGATTGTTATACTTGTTAGAGTACGGATTTTTCGTTATTTAATTTCAGGTAAGAATACAGAAAAGCACACGAAAGCTTCCGGCTGCTCGAATCCATAAATTCTCGGCTTCTCCGGAGAGCCCGCTTCGGTTGGCTGCGAGGCCCGACGTTTCCCCTGGACATGTGGCTGGCTTTCCTCAAGGCAGTGCGGCAGGAAGCTGCGACATGTCAGGCGAAACGTCGGCCTCCTAGCCAACGAAGCGGCGTCTGCCCGATAGCCGAGAATTTTAAGATAGCAGAATCCACGCTGCAGTCTATCTAGAATTGTGAATTGAAGTTGTGGATAGGAGAGGGGGTTTAGGATTTATTTTATATTATCAACGCTGGCATGTAACGTGAGGCGAACACATGACCGTCTTGCCAACGTTTAAGAGCACTGTTTCTTCGTAGCGGAGGGGCCCGTCTTTGTTACGATTCCAAGTTGTGGGCCAGCCAGAAGACGGTGCAGTGATTCGGTTGATAGGTTCAGTGGCGATGAAAGGGGTGTGTTTATTAATTTGTTTTTTTATGGGCGTCAGTTGCGGAAACGATGCTGCGTTCCTGTCTGGCGCGTCGCTTTCCGTTGCAAACTGCACACTGCATGGCGTAACGCGTATACGAGATTGAGCTCACGCCTTCTTGTGTGCGTGATATGCTTGATATTGTATATATATATATATATATATATAATATATATATATATATATATAATATATATATACACACAAAACAGTCCCCACCAAAATTAGGTATCCTTATTGACCTAAGTTGGAAATTGGAGGGACTAATATATTATATACACACACAACTCTAGTCAATAATGATGGCTACGTAGTGGGGACTGTTCTATCGGCGTGATCATGCGAATTCGCTTCGCTCGATCTCAACATAGCAGCGAAAGGAGGAATTACCTCGGCAAGGAAACATAACGCATTAAAAGTTTAGCGCCAGAGGTTTCTTTTAGGCTAGAGAATCGTTTAATGAAGTAAATCTACGACGTGGGATCAGCCCGTTTTTGTTTTCGCTCCAAAATATAAGCCGCAGGAACGGATGTTTTCCGTTCTTATAAGTCGCAACAAAGTAATACGCACCGATGCGTTCATTGGGCATGTTGGGCGTTCAATCTGCTGAGGCCATTTAGACTCGTGGCGTGAGTAATAAAGCCTACGCCATTCATAGGTAAGTAATCAGAATGATCAGGAGATTGAAAGCCGGGGAAAGGGTAACAGCCTTGATTAAACCTACCGAGAGCTCCCCTCCATCCAAATCTCGTGTAATTTGCTCCGGGATTTTCGAACGCGGGGCCGCGATGGGTGGCGTAAGCCCTAGCCATGGTGCGAGGGTCCTTGGACTGGGGAAAACCGAGGGGTTGTACGGTTAGGTAGATTAGTTGGCACTTTTTTCTTTGGGTGAATGGTGGAGAGACGACCGCCGACCGGTCTTGGGGAAGGGTAATCCGTAATGTGCGATTTGGCACTCCTTTGAGTCCTAGTGGACGTCCGGGACAGTGAATGATTTGTGGAAGATGGGATTATAAATAACGTGTTTTAAAGCCTCCGAGATTAATCTTTTCAGAATTGTAAGCTAATAAGTGCGTGTGTTGGGCAGTAGCAATGAGCGCCTTCTGCCATAAGGCAGCAGCATTCGAAAATTTCTCGAATATAATATGCGATCGCCTAGGCACTAGCCATTTAAAGACGTTTGTTACAAACAAAACGCATTCTTGGCGTAATTATACATCCATTTATCGTGCGGCATGGCATTGGGTATACACACAATCCGGGGCCCGGCACCTCATTGTCTTACCGGCAATCTGCGTTGGGTTTTCGTGAAAGGAACGGCTTGGTCTTACTTTCGATTTTGCCAAAGTGGCCTGAAGCCCACATGTGGGGTGAATAAATATGTAGTAAAGCTGCTTGGTATGTCTTCGTTACTTGCTGGCGACCGCAGCGCGTCTACTGCTGGTGTGTGTGTGATGTATTGTAAGGTTGCAATATTTATTCTGTAACTTCCAAATATTGAATCATCTGAATTCAAATATTCTTAAAAAGCCTCATAAGGAGGTAATTGGTTAAAAGCTGCTTTGTTTCATTCATAACTAAAATAAAAGTTTCAAATTTTTACCGGAGCTTTATTGTAATGTTATATTATTACTAGCTATGAAGGCAGGGCGCTTCGGCGTTTGCCCTGATTTGCGGTCCGTTCTTGGCCCCGCAGCACGGTCCGCCAGCCCGTTTGCGCAGCTCAAAATTCGCACCCGAAGCTACCAGACAGCCGCGACATGGACTCGCGCATGTTCAACAGCCCAGGTTGCCGTGTCGCGCTCGGCGATTGTTCGCAGAAAAATTGGGGCCTGGCCGCCGCGATGGATCGGATTGCACCCGCTAACATCGGTATTCGCGCGACTCGGATGCGGCCAACACGCCGCTTTGCGAGCGTGTTCAGTTGCAACGTGCTATGCAGCGAACCGTTTGTTTGTGCCGCGAATTCCTGGGATTTGATGTAGCGATTTTAGTTTGAACGTGACCGGGTAGTTAATATGTACTTGTATGTAATACACTCAGTAGTCTATTGGAACAGGCGGGAATACAGTAAGGCACTTTCTAATAGTCCGCGATGTTTCGTTGTAATAATCCTGCAACATTTTTGTCCGCAGCGACCAGTGTACTGTAGCGTTGACGCCAAAAACTTTCTGCGTGTAAAGGCCGCATTCAGCAATGGTAAACGTGAACATAAAGCTTTGGTGTCGGCCATATAAGTTAGGACCTACGTCCATATGCCGGACTCATTACGTGCATTCCACATTACACTCATGAGTGTACACGTAACAGACGTTACTAAAAGCTTGCAAGCTTCACTTCTGTAATCTTATGCTTAAGTAAGACATAAGAAACGCCAATGCCAGAAACCGTAGCTCAAATCGAGAATCGAAATTGGGAGCGGAAGTCGATAGAACAAGCGCTAATGGCGCATCGGGACACGGTCGGATACCTTAAATCGATTCTTCTCACATCAACCAATGGTAAACCAGAATGTCTCACAGCCATAGGGAACTCTTTAATTTGCTTTCGTATGTTAGACATGTTGAATACTGTCAGTCTATCATTTATGTTAAGTTTACGTCTATGCGCTATGCTTATGTTTGCGTTTGCATTGTGAATGGTCTTTAATTTCAATGAAATCATTCAAAATTAAGATCTATGCGTAAAATAAACATTGACAACATGAGGGCGAGAAGTCCTCCCGGAATTTGAGGCTTAACGTTAACATGAACGTATTTCAGCGCCACCCCACTGGCAGACAGTAGTTGGACGTTTTTTACGAAGGCGGAAGCAGTGCAAATTTTTATGTGCTGAATAGTACACTCCTCATTCACGCAACAGTAACTATAATAACTCTGCCCGTGTCATTCTGAAATTTATATTAAGTTTCGCCAATCTCGTTCCCTTTTATAATGGGATTTCTGATCCAAGTATTTATTCTTATCGTTAGATCATAATTGGATAGAGTATGTTGTAAATGGGACAGATATCGATTGGGTGGCCGGTGCAGTCTTTACATTGTAATGGTAAATTGCGATTCTATAGGCGGACTGGAGCTGTGATAATGTAGTTTTCATTGTTTCTTCTCGATCAATACCAGGCGAATGCTGGAGTTGTACATTGCATTAAACTAGTAACTACACTACCATACATCTCGGCAGACCTGTAGAGGGTGGAGATTGTCCCTGGTGGGGCTATGCCGCGAGGCTGGGCTCTGACGGTTCGTTCTTATGAATCAAGACTTCAAATGTTTAGGCACTTCAACGCAACGCATTCGTCAGCGCAACACTCTTTTCCGCTCAAGACTAACGCGGCAGTCTGCTGGGGCTGGCATAGAAAGGCGCAGCAGCTACTATCAATGGAACGTTTTGATAACGGGAATATATAGCTTTCGTTTCGAAATTTATGTTTCTTGTTTTGCTACGTATAACTGCAACGTTGGCGCAATATTGTTATTGGCGTCGTTAACCATTTTTTTAAGCGGTTCGGGGCCTTTTTCCTCGGGGACGCCGGGGGCTTCAGAAGGGGAATGCGAACATTAGACAAGGAAACATCCATGTTCTAATTCGGTTCAGTGCTCAAAATGTGAACCCTCGATGTTCATTGAAACATCACGCAAAACACATGCGATAAATGGGGCGGACTGACTTTCTGTCGGACTGTCCTGTCGGCACTGTATGTCGGACTGTTCTGTCGGACTGGTTGTCGGACTGTCTGTCGGACTGTCTGTCGGAGCAAGTTTTTTCCATACATCATTATCCCACCCAAACGGTGAATTGTGAAGACGACAGCGATTCAAGAGAAAGTAATTTGCTAACAACAGAAGCAGGTTATAGACTCATGTTTCGATTCGGGGACCTCGACAGGGTCCGGGGACCATAAAAGGAGTTTTTCTGCCGACATTTTTCCCCCGTGCCGCAATTCCACTTCTGCTCTATATTTTTTCAATGGCATAGTAACTACCTTCCTTTGGGGGCGGACGCGGGGGGTCGCCTCGGTGGTGGCGCTCTCGGTTCCGCCGCGGTGGATTTCCGCGCTGCGTGGAGGGGGGGGGCGGGAAGGTCGCTTCCGCCGCGCCCTGACGCGGCCGTGACGCAACGACGCTCAGGTGCGCCGCCGCTGCCGCCGGTCGCCCGAGCCACGCCGCGCCCGTTGTGCCTGTTTGCTCCGCACCGCACCGCCTTCCCCGCCTCGTCCCGTCCTTTCGCTTCCACGTGCGCCTGCGCCCCGTCCCTCCCCGTTCTGCCGCGTCCCGGCCCCGTCCCGCCCGTCCCGCGCCCCCTGCCAAGCTTAGTATCGTCCCGTCCTGTCTCGCCCCTTCTTTGCCTGCTCGTTCCTCGTCCGTGCGCACTCGCCCGTCCCGGCCTCGTCCCGCTCTATGCCGGTCAGTGCCCCTGCCCCGCCTTGCCCCGGGTTTTCCCTTTTTTTTTTTTCCCCCGGTCCCCGGCCCCTCCGGGGTTCCCCCCCCCCGCCCCCCTTTCCCAATCCCTCCCACGCTCCGTCCCGTCCAGTGTGCCTTCGCCGCCGTCCGCCTCATCCCGCCGCTCCCCCGCCTTGCCACCGCTCGTCCCGCCCGGTCCCGCCAATGTCCGCCCGCACATCCCGCCGAGTCCCGCCCTATGCAAGCACGTCGCCCTCCTTCCCGCTCCATCCCATCCCCTCACCAGCCCGTCCCGTCCCATCCCGCCGTGCTCCGCCCCTGTCCCCGACTCGTCCTGTCCTCCCGCGCCCGCCACGCGCCGACCCTCTCACGTCCCGTCCCCCCAAAACTATGGTTTCTGTAACAACGGATTCAACTCTGCCACTGCAGTTACCTCCTGGGATCGGAAGGCTTGGGGTTCGAGTCCCCGGACGGTGGGCAGATCCACGTAACTAGATCCAATTCCACGGGAACTAATGGCCTTAGCTCTAAAACGGGCCACTACGCTATGGGACTAAAGACGTAAGCTGTCCGGAAACCCCTATCCAATGAATCAACCGACACTTTTGAGATCGATTTTTAATCAGCAGCTTATGCATAATCACTTTTTCAACTCCCTGTTTTTATCGTTAATTTTTAATGGATAGAGCTAATCTCTTTGAAAAAACATTATTTTTGAAGTAATCTTTTTATTTTTCAAAGAAAATCCGCAACGCGCATGGTTTTTAAGTCGTAGTACATCTTGTTCCTAACCGTTACAAAAACGGAAGAAGTATGTGCCATTTTAGAACGCAACTATTTTCTTGGAGACATTGTTACTTGTACGTTCACTTCGTCTGTGGAATCTGTCATGCCGCAAGCTGCGAGAATAGCCCAAAGCACGTTCTGCGCGCGGTCGAAGGGTGTAAAAGTACCCTTCCTATACTTCCTCTACGGTGGGGAGAGCGGAATGCTAGCAAGACACTTTTCCTGCCTGTGCTTCTTTCTGGGGGTGCTGTTCGAGAACAACAAACCAAACGTCAAACTTTGGAAGTAAAGGGGGGCCACATCCACGTCTAATGGAAACACGTTGTTTAACATTCGATCCATTGAAGCCGATGTTTTTTTGAACATCATGTTTGTGTTCGATCTTTTTTACGTTGTCGAAGTATTGTTCGGCATGGAAAATCCCCTCTCTTCCTCTCAGTTCTGTAAAGTTATGATAATGAAATAGCTTGATGGAACTTCTCTCTTGGTTACAGGTAATGCGTTCGACGAAACGAAGTACCTGCTAGAGATTATCCTGTTGTCTTGATATTTCCTTCATCTTCCTTGTATTTCACACAAGAACAAGGCGTTGTGTAACTTCGTTTTCAATTAATAAGTTAAGTATAAAACTGCCACTGTCAAGTAATCTTTGTTTTTTACGCATCGAGTTTGATACTAAACTAGCATTGAAAGTCTAGAAAGTATGTTGATGAGTGAAATCGGACTTGTTTAAAAACGTCGATTATTTTGACCGATCGGATGTTTTAATTTTTGGACATCGTGTTAAGGTCCGGATGGATGTTTGGATTTGATTGTCCGCAATCACTACACCTTTCGCACCACACAAGAGATTTGGTATTATAATTTTTGTGTTATTGCGATGTTCGAGAAATTTTTGTGAAATTTCTACAATCTTCCTCGCAACTATATGATAGGCTTCAGAAAGCATCGGGTTAGTATTGTGCAATTTCAGTGGTTTTTGTAATTTTGTGAGTGCATAGGTCCCAGCAACGGGAAACGCCACCTCTTATGTAGGAATATCCAGAAGATTCTGACCTGTATATTTGCATTAATGATGATAAGCAACTGGTATCGTCTGGGTGTTGCAGCAAAATCGTGGTGATTCACGGGAATATGCTGTGCGTGCCGCTCATATTTGCATGCTTGTTATTTAATCTACCATTTCGGAATACATTATTTGAATCCGAAGAAGTATCCAAGTTTATTATAAAATTTAGTGAATTATAAAATTAACCGGAATTGTTTCTGTGGAAACTAATTTAATTGAAATAAAATAATGATGAAAATTAAATCACGCCGTTTGTATGCTGTTCGTTACTGGTGGTTGCTATTTGCTCGCGTGTTCTGGACAATTTTCGTGTGGTGTAAGTGTGTATATGTGTGTGTAATGTGTGTGTATGCGTGTATGTGTATGCGTGTGTGTGTTGCGTGTGTGTGTATGCTTGTTGTGTGGATTGCCATGTGTGTGTGCATGTGTATGTTGTGTTGGTGTGTCAGTGCGTGTACATAGCTTTGGGATGTAAATAAATTTAACGATTACATTAAGCTTTTGGTGCCGGTGGGAAATCGGTTCAGGACGCTCGGGGCCGGCCAACGGGGAACATCCTATTCGCACGGATCGTTCATATCTGTAAGCTTAGCGGTGGCGCGCGCAAGGCAGTCTGCGGGGCTTGGAAGCGGGAGGCGTTGTGATCCTTCCGCATGACGAATAGCGAGGATTATCTGGTTGCGATTTAGAGCCGCATAAACAGGAAGGGATAAGAACGGAATAGCAGAACGACAATGACTGCAGTTTGTTCTTGTGCACGTGCGCAAGAGACTCTAAAGAGATTCGGAACTGGGCGCAATGCACGAGATCGGCCATTGGCTGTGCGGCTCGCTGTGCTTTTTAAGTCCCTTCACATCTCAGTTCCGTTAGACATTCTTGCACAGCGCAAGCGGTAATGGGTAGCGGAAGAGCTGGCTAAATGGCCTGAGCCTCGCTATTAATAAATAAAATCCTATAATAGTCCTGATAAATAAATAAAATAAAGAACATTTATTTTTATTTATTTTTATTTATTTTTTATTTATCTTTATTTATTTATATATTATTTATTTTTTATTTATTATTTATTTATTTATATATTATTATTTATTTATTTTTAATTTAATTAATTTATTTTTATTTATTATATTTTATTAGTATTTATTTATTTATTCTATTATTTAAGGGCAATCGACAGCTATGCCGATCTGCGCATGTGCAGTTCAAAGTTGCGCCGTTGCGCAGAAGCTCGAAGCTAGTTAAAATTTCATCGATATTGCCTGTCGATTGCTTGTTACGCTACGCGTTTTATAGGTCTCTTTTAGAATCAATATTATTACATCATCGACTTTTATTTGTGGCAACGTTCTTCACATGACACCATATGATTCTCTGCAGTATTTGCCTCTGAGGGAGAAAATAGTTCGTCTTTTCCACTAACATAATGCATGAAAAATCAATTTGTTGTTCGATAACTGATAACTCGTATGTTACTATTTTGAAAAAGCCTGTAAAATGATAATTTAAGAAGCTAAATGGTATCCTATTTTACCGTTCAATCGTGTATTGGGTTTACCAATATTTATAAAAAAATCGTTACTGAACATTTGACTCTTTATGGTGGGATTTTCAATAGCGTCAGCACCTTTGCATGTATTAAAAAACAAAAAAAAAAAAAAAACAAAAAAAAAAACACCAACACATCCCCTTTGAGGTCTGGGTATCTCAACTGAACTGAGCAGATCCCGAGCCTCAAAAGGTGATATTCGCGAAGGTGCATCACTCATTGCAAATAACGGAAGAAATAAGGCGAAGCTTACAGCAATCTACAGCCAACCATCGATCTCCTGGTGGAGTTTCGGCAATCTCTCTTCAGCGCACCTTCACAAAAATGCAGACGTGGAGATTGGCTGTTGCTTGCGGTAGCGCTACGGAAAAAGCCCGTGTTGCTATACGCAAATTAATTCACTAAAGGTGACAGCTCCTGCTGCGCTTGCGCCACGTTCGAGGTTCGCATCAGCCTTGTGTCATCTTGCAATAAGCGTAGAAAATCGAAGAATGGCGGTAGAATTGCGTACGCTGGGCCCGGCAAAAACTCCGCGAATAGGAGTTAGTGCGCCTCGAATTTAAAGCACTATCGGGGTCTTCTGGCACTGCGCCTGGTTTCGCACCACTTTAGTGCATTCTGCGGCATGGAGCAGAAGATCGGGTACGTGCTTTTTACGTTCGAAGTGGCACAAACCCGCGTAATTCTCGAGTAGTATTTCGTCGCGTGGGGTGCGTGGCGCTTCGGCGGTAACTACTCTGTACGGCGTGCGCCATGCGCTAAATCGCCACCTTCGCGTCTCGTCGCCGAGCGTGCAGTCGATTTACGCCTATCTGACCCCGGGGCCGCTCGCCGCCACGTGGGCCCCCTCGCTTACGTAATTGAAATTAAGCGCGGCGTTGCATTATTTAGCTCCCCCCCCCCTGCCCGGCCCGCTCCCTGCCGTGCGACGAGAATTGAACCGCGCGCGCTGGTGGGAGTGCGGTATCGGCTTCCGCCATAAAGTGTTCGGCTCCAAATAAGCACCGCAGGCGCTGGGCTCGGATCGTGTGTATTCTTTAATACACGCTGTTTAGAAACGGGCGGGTCCTTGACATATTTAATTTCCGGGGCGGAGAGGGGATTTTAAAAATTACTTTGGAAGTTTCCGTTAATCGATTTTTGTTTCCGATGGTTGTGTTGTAGGATTCGATTCAACAATGGGTATTGAAGGAATACGGGCGAAAATAATCTTCACAATCTAGAGGATTACTAAAGTTTACTTCAACAAGTTTCAGGGACTTATTTCCGCCTTTAGTTTTTATACAGCTTGCGATCAATGCGTTTAAAACGTGGTAAATGTAATTCATTACATTGAATCATTATCAAAGCACATGTGAGTTTTTAAGAAACATTACAGAAAAATTCGAATCAACAATTTTGTTGGATTTAAAACTCTTTAGAAACAGTATATACAAAAACATTTAAAAATTCATTTGAAGAAAAAAAGTGTTTTATGGCTTTACCATTTGAACATTAATTGTAAATTATTGACGATGTTGGTTTCAATGCTTCGATACCGGGAATTCCAGTAATTTCCTTCTGCATTCATGGAAATAAGTTCCCGTATTGTCCCCTTACGGAATGGATAGTAAAGGCGTCCTTTCTGGGACCAGAGTTATGGATTTCTGGAAAATATGTATTATTACCATTTATGAGATATGTATTATTACATTAAATGGAGAAATATTTAATAAAATTACTTGTATAGCGATACGTGAAAATTCTATTCAGAATGCCACAGGAGGGACACTAAACTCAATGGTGCTATCTAGTTTTTGCAGAATATAAAGAAATAGGAAACAAGACACAGGGGGGGGGGGCGTGGGGAAGGGGTAGTCCCCCTAACAAAGTTCCCATAAAACTATTAATTTTAACTTGACAACGAAAGGTTTTGAAGGCAAAGGATTTTCGCAAAACATTAAAAATGAATAAAATTGTATCGGCAAATGTAATGTATATGTATCCAAATTCGTCTGCTTAATCCGCCTGCTGCTTAATTCGATATGGAGACATCAAGAAAGTAAAGATATTGGATCGGTAAGAAATAAATCAAAGGCGTTTCGTGGATTGCGCCAAATACTCAAAGCTGCGAAAAATGAGAAGTTTCCGGGTTGCGGGAATCATCCGCGATCAAAATGGGGAAATGACACCATTAAGTGTCGCACGCTGCAAAGTTTAATGGGTGTTGTAAGCAGACGAACAAACCCGGAAAGCGCGGCCTGCGAACTTTCGTGACGTCGTACGTGGAAATGTTGGTCGTAATGCGGTCGCCAGCCACACAAGCGCCTTCGGCCACGGAGGGTGAAGGGCAGCAGGGCCAGGTTGACCCCTGGGCCTTCCGCTTTCTCCGCCCCCGGTGCCCTGCGACTCGCCCGTCCCCGGCCTTGCTCCTTTCCCCGGCGTGTTTTAACCCGGGAACCACGCTCGGCACAGCCGGACGCACGACCAGGCGTCTGCCGCCACATTCTTTTTTTTTTTTTTTTTTTATTTATTTCTACCTGCTGCGGCATTTCTGCTTTTCAGGGTGTTCATTGTACAATACGTTTCTCTACACATTAACTTTTAGGGATGGACCTCCGGCATGCGTTCTTTTACCCCGTCCTCTCTCAGGGGTCTGATAAAACGTTGTTCTTTGAGGAAGAAACTGGTGATACAGTTTTTGGAGTTATATGTTAAATTTGAGGAGAGGGTGTCCTGTGGGTGAAATTTTTGGGAAAGTAGAAGATGGGTAGGTGATTATCCACATTCGCGTCTTGTTTACTTGACTGTCCGGTGACGCGCGTCATGGGAAGGTGCCAATCGTTTCGGTCTCCATTCTGCGACCTTCCTAGGGCCGTATTGGGAAGGTCGCAGAATGGCGACTGAAACGTCGGCACCTTCGCCATGGACGCGCGTCCACCCGACAGCCAAGTTATTACTGACTCGGCCGCGGAGCCTACGCTCTCATTCTCGTTCTTCGTGGCTTCACAATGTCACTGTTCAGTCCCCAAGGCTTCTCCTGGCCTTCGATCTCACTCTTCCGTCTCCGCCTGCCAGCAGTCCATGGCCCCGCTCTATCTGTGCCACGTGTCCGCCTCGCTCAGCACGGCGTGCCCACAATCCGGTGTGATCTTTTGACTCCGTGCGGCAATTCTCCAACCCCGAGACCGGCTTCTCCCCGATCTTCTGCGCGCCCAACGCGCGCTCCACTTTTGTCCTTCAGGCCCTCCCGTTCCACCCACGCTCCGTTTCCCGCTGTCGTCCCATCCCGCCTGGCCGGCCGCCCCGGCTAGTATAACCTCCAGACGTGATCCGTCGACGGCCTTCGGGAGTGCGCCGCCCCGCTTCGACCCCGTCGAACTCAACTCGAATGATC
>BOPP01000211.1:589391-620291 GCA_017312745.1 Gryllus bimaculatus
GAGAAAGTATCCATCGCCTTATGGACAACATCCCATCTGGAGCTAACCATTCTTATCGCCCTTGACATATTCCTGCGCAGACAATTGATTCGATTTGGGAAATCGAAATGTCCATTTCTAATAACGACTCGTCATCGGTCCGCATGCTGGGCCATCCGCCTTCGTGCCTGATTTTCCATCTCCAGCCAATTATCTAGTACCTCAGGTTGGTGTTCAACTAAGGCACGCACGCCCGTGCAAGCGAAACGAGATGGAAAAAACGCGCAGTTGTTAGCAGAAAGTGTAGAGCAATAAGCACGTCTGCACAACGACGCACTCACGCCATCAATAATGACGCACGCGCCACCAATCACCAAGTAAATCGTTCATGACAGGGATGCAAGACTGATGTCATCAACGTAGATGTTTTTATAATTCATCGATGTATTTCACAATTTTTAGGCCGCTGTTTCAACATGGATGTTTTCTGTTTGATGTTTTTAGATGGTTCAGATTTTATTTTTGAATAAAAAAGCACTATCTTAATACAACCTACAAATCATTTACATAAATATCTATTCATTTCTTCAGATAACAATAATCGAGGATGAACAAGTATTAAAACAGATGTTTCGTCAAATTATTAAAGCTTCATTACTTTTAATTATTAGATCGGATAATAAAACTTTTGTTAACTGTCCTGTTCATTTTTTGACTTCATTTTATCAGATAAATCTTGAATTAAAAAATTATTAAAAGCGAAGATCGTCAAATTATTCTTCCACCGCTAATATTAATGATTAGTAATGCAGTTTTAAAACATTGATGTTTAAAATCATCGACGGTTTAGGAGCGATGATTTATCAACTTCGGTGTTTTAATTTCGAGTATCAATGTTTAGAAACATCGACGTTCTGTTGGCGATGTCGCATCCCTAGATGTTGGTAAGTCGGTCGCCGCCAAGGCCACATTCATTATGGGGCAAGGGAGAAATTCTCCCTTTGTCTATGTCCAAGGCAAAATAAATATTACAAAACAATTGTGCTACAAAATGATCCATTATTTTTTATGTATTCAATATTATTAACAATTAATGTATTTTTCAATAAAAAGTTTGTAGTTGTTTCCGAATTGAAATTCAAACTTTTTTTTCTTAGCAGAAACTCTGGTGTATTACTAGCACAAGCAAAAATTTTTCTAAAAATATGTTTTCCTATTGTTCTTTCAATTTTTTACATGATTACTATGTACAAAATTCAGGTAATATAGTCAAATACTTATTCGGAGAAATTAATTCGAGTTCTTGGTTAAAATCGTGCACCATCCCTAAATATATGAAGGCGTTTCGTTAGACAACTGAATTTCAACCAAGAAGAGAGATTTTGTTTGAATAATTTTCTTCATTTCCTTACGACTGGGACTGATTTTCTTCTGATAATAATCAAGACTTGTTTATCTTTATATAGTTGTAATTATTCAGAAATTCAATTCAAAATATTGTTTTCCTTAACTTCAATATGACTTTACTTGCAATCATTACCCAAAGCCGGACCTTGAACATCATCACTTAAGAAAGATCATTTCAAAAAACTTTTTTTTCGGTTTAATTAGCAATAAGTAAGGAGTGTCAGGTACCCTACACTTATCTGCGAAATAGATTATATTTACATCATTAAGAGTGAAAGAAGTAGTGATGTAATGTAACGGTCTCGTAACAGAAGTGTTCAATTTTATATAGTAACGGCCCCAGCCATGCATGTACGTTCACTCGGCCTACGCAAATTAATCTAAATAAAGAAATCATCTTGGAGGTTTCCTCTTTTCGCTAGGGCTTCACTGATAACTGACGTTTTATCTTTCTACTTCGAAAACTCGTATTGCGATACTTCTGAATCACCGTAGCGGTGACCGGTGTTTGTTCACGAAATGTAATATGGCTTTGGGTAATACAGATAGAAGGATTTTGTAACAGTGTGCCTATCTATAAAATTTACACACGCTTTCTTCTGAATAACCGGATAGCTGCCGTGATCTGATCACACCACTTTCTAGTATGGGGCCTTTGGATTTTTTTGCACTAGTTACACAGCTCGGATCTCGGCTAACCCCTTCTGACAAGAAAATGTGTTGTAGGTTTGGTAAAAATGCTTCTACGGTGTTCTGCAGGCATTTATCTCGCCTACACCTCCCGGTGCATCTGGGAACTATTTTCCGCACTCTAAGGCGGTGGTTTGTAAATTGCCCTACCTTGAAACAACACATACCGAGAAGAATTAATGACTCAAATTTTGCACCTCGGTGCGGCCGATGCTTTGCGCACAGTGGTGCACATTTTTTACCACCTTGCTCGAAAGAGATACTATATAACGCATTTCAATTTATTATTATTATTATTATTATTTACTTTATTCACAGTATCTACTGGTCGATATGTCGAACGCACACAGGAATGATGACCAGGTGTGAGGTTCCTTTACTGAAGGTTCAGATGGCTTCTGACAATACGGCATGTATTCATAATTACACACTTTTGCATATTATATACATTCCTGGCATCCAAGTGAAGACACTCCAGTGCCCGAAATGTCATTTTCGGGATCACTCCTGTAGCTGGTATTATTATAGGCACAGTTGTCACTTTACTGAAGTTCCACTGAGTTGCGACTTCATGGGAGCGATCGGTATACTTCTGGATCTTCTCTTGATATTTTCCCGATATGTTGTTGGTATTGGGTATTATTATTATTATTATTATTATTATTATTATTATTATTATTATTATTATTATTATTATTATTATTATTATTATTATTATTATTATTTTCAAGTTACACTAATATCGCAAACCTTGTGTCTAAATTAATTAAAATAAAATATTCTGCGCTAATCAGCCGCATATCCTATCAATTTTTCTAATCTTCTATATCTACTTCAGTGGATAGAGAAATTTAGAAATAATTGCATGAAATAATTATCAAAATGTTCAATGTGGAAATGAAGTATTGCTTAAGATAATTCTAATGAAACAAACTCGGCAAATTAAATTGATGAAAATTCAAGGGCGAAAAATATGAAAAGGATGGAACACACCAAGGAAAGAACATTAAATTATTACGTTGAGATAGTATATCGCAAGAATAATGAGAGGTCTTCTCTTACTACAAATAATGAAAGAAAAAAAAAACATTTGTAAGAACCGTATCAAAATAATTCAAACGTCATTTAAAGAGAAACTTATGGAGATTTATAAAACATAAAATAGCAAAAAAACTATTATCTGACTGACAATCACTTCCGTGTTGCCTTAAATTCAAGTATCTCCAAGCTCAGAGGATGATAGCAACTCGAACTTACATTCTGTTAAGATTACAATCAAGGAATCACCGCGCAGCTACAAAGCGGTAAATCTGCACTGAACCACTTCACACGCCATATTTATTCCAGATTTAGTAATTCAATACGTTAGTTAATACATTTATGTCAATAAGTGATATATTAGTACTAGTTAATACAGTTATTTTATTATATTAATCATGCTATATGATGTTTAATTTGTTAAGGAGGATTACCTTTGGGTGATTTCTCCATACAAGCTCTTTTTAATTTTGTAACTAATTTTCCTGTGCTCCGCAAATTAAACAAACAGCAAATACGCATTGTATAAAAAACACCAACTGTTAAGTTGAGAAGGCACCGTAGCAATGACCAAGTCCATCGTGTTTGAGAAGACAATCCCAAAGGGCCCCAAACGAAAACAGCTCGAAAGAGCCCTCCAAGGTCCTCGGACGCTCTGGCTACGCAGACGATGAACAGAAACGACCAAAGAGAACACTGCCTCGCTCAATCGGTTAATTATTTTCGTAAGGCGGCGGCGTACGTGTTCGACGGGGTGAAGAGAGTTTCGGTTGGCTTTCGAGAGGACGATGAAGGGAGCGCTGGGGGGCTTCGGGCAGGGGCTGGTCCCACGACTAAGAGGCGCAGGGTTAAATAATATACTGGCCTGCCTGCAGGCAAGACGCGATCCGAGGCCGCCCGGCGCATTACGCGCGCGAACAACCAAACACGCGCAGCCTACCCGCCTGAGAGACAGGGCGGGCGGCGCGTCGGGGGCGGGGGCGGGGGCGAGAGTGGGCGGGCGGGAGGGGGGTGAGGAGCCGGGAGGGGTAGGCGGGCTGGAGGGGCGCGGTGGGGCGGTGTGGGCGTGGGACGAAAGCAGAAGGTGGAAGGCCAGGTACGCGGGTGGACGTGGGGGTTAGGAAGCGGAGTGGGATTTGGGGAAGGACGGGGTTGGGAGCATGGGACTGGGGGAAGGGGCGGGGTTGGGAGCATGGGACTGGGCAGGGGATGAGTTAGTGGGCTGGGCGCGGGAGTTTGGCGTCCGGTTGGGGGAGGGCAGGGGCAAGGGCAGGGGCAAGGGCGGTGACGGGGCGGGTTCAGGGCATGAACAGACCGCAAATCGTATGGTGTTTCGCTGCATTTCAACTTAAGGCTGCCGGAAGGTGCGCTCCTACGCGCTCATAACGACGTACACAGTTGATATATTCCAGTGGTGTAACGTTGGGGCCCGCAGCCCCTGGAGAGAGGGGCTGGGACACGAGTGTGTTTCGAGGTAGGAGGAGAGTGAGCAGTGTTCTGGTTAAGGAAGGATAACTGTTATAATTTTAAAGGTGCGTACGTTGGCTAAGGCGAATGCATTGTTCAGCTTTTTCTCGGCAGAGTTTTTATCCAGATAGGGCACCTGCGATTTAAATTGTTTCTTGGGCGGGTTGCGTGGGGTTATGTGCCTCTATTTCTTACGTAGCTGATATATCGTTGTTACGCTACGCCGGCTAAAAAAAACCTTTCAATCGCAACGCAACACAAGCAAGTGCGACTCAGCAATGTGCGCAACGCAATCGCCAAGACGCAGCGCAAACGCAACTGTAACGCAGCATGCTCGCCTAATGTGATTCCTCCCATCGCTGGCCGTCGCTGGGGCTGCGGCTGGCGTTTTCAGAAAATGCGCGAGCCAATCTCGGTGAGGATAGGTGACGGTGCGGTCCGCCCTTATTCTGCAATGCGCGCGGCTCTCGCGACGTGGGTCAGACGGATGTGAAAGTGCCTAAGGTACATGTGGCGGGCGTCCGCGTGTCAACAGCACGTGCTTCACGCGTGTCGAAAGCCTCCGGCCAACACAGAACCGAACTGCGCGCGGCTGGGCGCCGATGAAAGCGGGCGGTGGCTTAGTCTGGCGTGCCAACGTCCCTCGCATCCTCGCGGTTCCGCATTGCAGCAAAATCAGACAACAGTCGGAGTTTTTACTATAGCCATATTGACTATGCGTGCTTTTCATTTAGCATAGGAGATGAGGTTCGATGAGCGTGGTAGAGCTATGCAGCCTGCTATAACAGATGACATATAGTATTGTGGTGGGTCGCTTTGCGATATGTTGTAATTTTGACCGAGTGGAGTGAGTCAATAGAATGGTATTAGTGCGTCAGTATAGGTTGACCCGACGTAACAATGTTTGATTAGCGCATATTGGGTTGTATCACATGTGAGGCAAAGATAACCCTGACGCAACTACGAGTCAACGGAGAACGATCTAATTATAATGTGAGGAGTATGGTGTAGGAATATGCGTATCAACTGAGGTTCCGCATAGTACCATCGAGGGTGACTTCTTGCCGATGGGCACGGATTTTTTTGGATACGTGTCTGTGACCAGGCGACAGTCCGCAGATCTGATCCATGTCGAGTGCGGTCGCCAGACCACGTCGACCTACAGGACACGGCGGCACTGTCGTTTGAAAACCACATTCGCGATGACGCTGAACGCCGGGCCATGTGCAGTGGAGAGCGTGTGGTAGTTTTCTGCATTCGGACAGTGGTAGAAGTGCCAGTTTCCAACCGGTGACCAACCATAAAAACTACTCGACGGAAGGTGTATCAGACGCCAATATTTTGCAAGAAATATTTCATTAATGCAGGTTTGCATATGCTCTTGTAAGAGGTAAATCATGGGTTTGGTATCTTTGTGCGAGTATTTAAATATTCGCATGGGTCAAATGGTGTAGGACGGGCAAACTGATGCAGGTCGATGCGAGTGCGCATGCATCTGCATCTGCCTTCCCCCGATGGATTTTCAATGATGCGTGTGTTTCCGGCGCGCTATAACTGCTGCAGGATTTTTTTCCCCGGGGTTGGGCGGTATTTTTTTTTTTTTTTTTTTCGGGTGTAAAAAAAAATAATAAGCGTGGGTAGTGGAAATGCGGCATCGGCGGGAGGTGGCAGCTGTGTTCCGTCCTCCGCTGGTCACGCGATTGAGAACACAAAACACACACACGGATTTGCGCAGGGTTTTTTCCCTACACAGGTACCCTCTTAGACAGCGTTAGGGCGCCGACACAATACTCTGTGGAAGCCCCGACATGTGTGGTAGTGTCGTGCTACTCGCTAGTAGTGTAAAGTAACCGCGTGAAGCGAGAGGACAAGAAAAGTCTGGAAGAAGAATGCGCCGTTGGTCAAGGTACTGTCCGGCATTCGCCTGGCGTTGATCGGAGAAACCAAGGGAAACTACCGATGGAGCAGCCGGCCGCTAGAATTCTCAGCAGACAGCGGCTGAGGCTCGCCACCCAAAACTGTGGCGCGTCAAGGACACACCCACGTAGCAGACGACCGAGAGACGTTTCTGGCGCGGCGTTTTCCAGCGCGCGGCGCGGCGGCGGCAACGGGAGAGGCGGCGCATCGACAAGGGGCGGCGCTCTGCCCTCACTTATTCATTCGCCGCCTTGCACGCGCCCAGCCGCCTTGCGCGCGCTGGTCGGAGAGGACTTTCGGAAAGACCCTGTGAACTCTTGGTAGTCTCGCATGTAGTGAGGCCGATACGGGAAGGAGCTCCTCGCTAGACCATCAGTGCACGAGCGATCCACAGCGCGGTCAGTATGCGAATTGAGGGGTCAGCCGGCTCTGGAGGAGAGGGGTCTTAGGGTCAGTCTACTCCCGTTCGGCTTAGCAAATATACACATAGACTAATCCTACGAGAATTCTAAGCAAGGTACTAATGCTTATGTCTATAGGTAAGGTGAACGGCGCGCATTGCGATTGGGGATTGGTAAATAAAGATGTTGTCTTTTAGGTATCTTAATTGAATTTTATTCCGCTTCATCGATCGTTTCGATCGCGTATGCGATCCTTCCTTAAAGCTTGAGGAGGCAAAGGGAAGGTAGCTCGCTGGGAGATGGCGCCCGCAATCTGAAAACATATCAATACAAGCTATTATAAAAGAGTATTGATACCAGACAACATCCTTTATTTATCATACATAATAAAAGGTATCTACTCGCAGCAGCAGATCTATTAATGAATGGGGAACGTTAATAACGAACTAAATCATATTATTATGTAAAGTCAGAGTATTTACAAGTCCGCATCGTATGGCCGTGATCGTTGAATGGCAGTTGAGTCGTAGCGGTCTCGACAGAACTGAGCGGGTTGCGAGTGCCGCTTCGGGCATGGGTTTGTATAATGTGATTCGTCGCCTGTTCAGCCTTACCATACACCATAAACACCATGCTTTCACCCTATCGTTAATTTCGTGAGTGTTTCGCTAATGACCTACCTGTTAATTCATTTATTGTTTAAAATGTTCACTAATTAAACAATATTTAGCTTAGTCATGGAAGTCGTTAGAAATATCTGACGACAAATCCTGTCTTCAAAAACGCTGTGTATGATGCAGGTTCTGATTACTTCCACGACTTGGGACTTAATACCTGTTTTTTCTTCTAACCCACCGATATAGTAATGCGGGAGGCATTTCTACCAGGTACGTAATTTTCATTCGAAATTTTACTTGATTGTCTGTACTAGCCTGTCGGAAGCAAGAAACGTCACAATCAAATCAACTAAAAAGAGTGAACGAACACAATGTAACAAACGGGAATAACACTCGTGACGGAAACGGGTGTACCAATTATATAAATGAAACTGTAATAATGATTTACGGCGCAAATAATGAAATCCACAGAAACCGCCTACTGCGATTACAAAATGATATATTTGCGTATGAAGTAATTGTTGTAAGTCTGCTAGAGTATTTTTCCGTGCGGTTTTTCCTTCCAAGAATGGGCCACCTCAAGGACAAAAACGAGCAGGCCACATTGGCGATCATCGGAAGCGTAAGAACATTTCTTTCGTTTTAGGGACAACTGTTCACGTTCAGGATTCGCCCCACCCTTGACCACAGTGCGACGGGAGCAATCAATGTAATAGGCATAAAACGCCTGCCACAGAGAATTCGTCCCCATCGAAAGTTGGCTGAATGGCGTCTTCTGCAGAACAACGAACCTCTGTTTCTGGCCAGTCATTTAACGTTCTCCCAAATATTATTGCATCGCGGGGCCTTCCTCCTAGTGATGCAACATCGATAACAAAACATCGATGTTACCAAACATCGACGATCTAAATTAATGATCTATGTTAATAATACATCGCCCAAAATCAATCAAAGTTTTTAAAACATTGATATTTTAAAGCTCGTTTAGTAATGTATAACGTTAAATTCATGCGCCACAAAATTTAATGTGGGTTAAATGGCCGCGTTCGTTAATTTGTATTTAAGATTTAACTGAAAACGACGTTTAAATAATATTACAACAATGGACAATGTTAATCTTGATCGCCTATGGTAATCTCACAGGGTCAGGCCTGATTTCATCGAAGAATGGTACGGGAAGGAGGAGGCTCTACAAATACGCAGCAAGCGTTAACTGCCTCTCCATGCTTGAAATACGAAGAAAGGCTTACGCCATGCCTGGACATCGTGATCACCACTGGCGAGATCTGGTCTGCTGAATGAAAGTAGTGCAAACAGCCTTCTTTTGACTCGAACACAAAAATTGGCAGTGGTACCGGTGGTTCGTTTTTCATATTTTAATTTTTACAAAATTGTGATTATGGGAATTTTTTGTTTATTAATAAAATATCGAAATACAAAAAAAAAAATCGAACACAAAACATCGATTAGTTGTTTCCGGCCAATTCTCAAAGACAATTTAACATTTTTCGTCATTTACTTTCTTTGATATTGAATTACAAAAAACTTCTTTTAACTTTTTGAACAACTTTTCGGGATGAAATGTCTTCCCATCATCGGGTTCTATTAGTTAACATTTTTTTAAAAATTTACATCAACGTGAAAATATACCCTACAATTTCTACAATTATAAAAATATAAATAAATTTGTACACATCATTTCCTGTCTTTATGAAAACATCAAAATTTTATCATAAATCTATTATATTTTAAGTAAAATTGGAAAAAATATATAATATACTATCATATAATTGTGTAATTTTATTTCATTCTATATGAGTATTCAGACATTTATATATTTTAACATGTAAAGTCCCTGCTATTAATCGTAGACATTCAAGAGAAAGACATTTCATCCTAAAAAACGTTGTTCACAATGCTGATTTTTTTAAAAAAATAAATTAATATGATAGAAAGCAGACGAAGTAAAAGGAACAAAGGTACTGTCTTCGAAAAGTGGCCATAACCAAACAAATTGTATCTAGAAAATTACTAGGTAAGTATCTAAGTACCAAAGATCGATGTTCAAAAAAAAAAACAACATCGGCGTTTCACTGAAATCCACGATGTTTTGGAACCAGTCATCGGCAGCGCCTCCCCACTTCCTGCGGGCCGTCCCACAGTGATAATGCCCTGCTGACATCGTGGACGCCACGTCGGGACCGCTGCGTGGCCATAACAGACGGTGCGAGGAACGAATGGCTGGTGCGGAGCAGCCCGGCGTAGAAACACAACTACATAGCACGTTGTACATTACTTTTTTTCAGTCACTTCTAAAACTGTAGCCATTTTGAAAACTTGCCACTGTAATTTCTGTACATTCAGTTGAATATTAGGCAAATTCATTGTCGGCGATTTGCAACTAAGATTCGTGAAATTCCAAGTGAAAACGCATTCGAATTACGTATTACATACAGAATACAATGATTTAACATGCCTGCGTAAACTAACATAAAAATGTTTCACAAGCGATTTTTGATATGTCTCCATTCTCTCTCGCACCGACGACACCATCTTCCTATCTGTATTACTGCGGTAAAAATATTCGCCATGACTCTCCGAATACTTCAAACGTGCCCGAAGAGTCGCAAATGATGCGCTGTTTGAAAGTATAAGACTTACGAAACAGGCAGAGAGACATACTACAGTTCGACTTACGAGAGGGGAAATCACTCGTCAGTCGAGTTGCTTCTACGTCGCGAACCGACAGGATGGTACACTATTATGATTTCCACCGACCACTATAAAAGTTATTGGAAGTGTGATTTTCCACAATTTACTGTACTAATAAGAAATAAATAACGAGAAATTTAATTGACACATGTGCACGAGTTCTTTTGGCAGAAGATGATTTTGATGATCTTCTCAGAAAATCAATTACTTCTTCCTCTCCTACTTCTCCTCCTTCATCTGTATCCCCCTGACTGGCAACTGTCTAAGGTGAATTGCTAATAGTGGGAGATGTGGGTTCTCTATCTCTCTGTTTGTCTTTTAATGAGTTGATGGCGCGTACGTTTTTACGTGGTTTCGAATCCCAACTGTGACATGAATGTTTCCTTCAGTGCCGTTGCATGACGGAGCCCATCCCACATCACCAAGTAACACCTCTAATAGTACAATTATATGTTCCTCGTATTTATAACAATCAAGTAATAACTTGTTTTGTTTTTTCCAAATACATCATTTCATGCCGTTTCGATGCGTGGTTGACTCAATCTTACGACGAATTTCAAGTATGTTTTATATTATAGCATAGAACATTACATCTTACATCATGGACTATGGTCATCTTCATATCATATTCTTCGAGAATTTCATCTAAAATGTTCATAATATTGGTTTACTTACGATAGTGGTTGTCAACTCTGACAGCATGAGTGACCAACACATCATTAAAAAAAATAATAAAAAAACGAATATAATTTCATTGTCATCAAAACGAGAAACTCATTTCACTAAACGACACGACGACAATCATTTCCTTCCCTAAGCATTTCGATTACCCAATTCCTCGTTAGTGGCTCCCTGCCCGAATGCTGCAGTGCCGTGTGAGCCTGCGAGCCGGAGGAGTAAGCTCCTTATAATAGCAACGTGGGCAGGCCAACGTTGACCGCGAACCTGACCGAGCTACCTCCGCCCTTCCAATTACGAGGCTCGAAGCGCGCACACGAGTCTACGAACTTTCCAAAGATGTCCGGTCGCCCCGGGGCGACCACGGGCCCACAGCGGCGAACACGGAGAAGAGCTGCAGCCCGGACTCCATAGAGCGTACAAAGGTACGGAAGTGATTTCGTCAAGGTCGGGAAGCGCCGCTCATTATCGAATGATTAATTACTTATTTCGTGTGTCTAGGCGCGTCAACTGCTATGATCATTACTCCCGCACGTGCAGTGCAGGGTTTCTTCCACGGGAGGCAGTGGAGATCTTCCCCGATAGATGGTGAGATCCAGCGCCGAGCTACACGTCGCGTGGGCTTGGAGATTTTCGACCATCAACTATTTCCCACCAGCGGAGCACCATCCCAGCCGGGAAAAGATCTTGCCTACCGAAATGCGTGGTATTGTAGTGCGTGTAAATGTGTAAGTCAGGGGTTGAGAAGAGAACAAGGAATAGGAAGTGAAGATCGCGCGCGGCCCGTGGCCCGTTTGTTAGACGCTGCACCGGTATCCTCCCGGCGTTGATCGGAAAAACGGAAAGCTACCGATCAGAGCAGCCGGCCGCTAGATTTTTCTTCCAGACAGCGACTGATTTCGACCTATTTAAGAAGCACGTGTCGAACATCCTACCTCCGTGGCAACATGAATCCCAAAGCCACCCGGCACAGAAGTGACATCATTTGATGCTCCGAGCTACCTAAGCCGGCCTGAGAGATTGAGCCCCGGAACTGGAAATGTGCTATGTTCATTATGATAATAAATAAGAAAAACTACAAACCTAAGGAAACCATTGCAATGTTCCAATCCGCCGATCATTCCCCCCTCTCCTCGGAGAGAGGGGAGGGGGAGGGGCGGGGGCGGTCAGCAAGTATTTCTCGACGCGGCGTGAGGGGGTGGAGGGGGTGGGAGGAGGTAAGACAGAATAAGCGGCAGGTAAATGTCCGCGTTGATTGTTAATCATAATGAACAGGACACCAGCGGTATGTTCCGCATCATTTGCCTCCTCTTCCTCCGGGTGGGGGGTTGGGTGTTGCGGCCACGCACTTCGCGTGGGGGAGGGGGCGGCAGGAGGGAAGTGGCGTCGTCGCCCCAATGACAGCAGCGCCCATCGACCCGCTTCCACGCCGCGTCGTGCTATGCTGTGCTGCGTTGCGCAGTCGGGGACGCCCTGGCCCGTGGCCGGTGCGATCGACGGCGGCGGAGGACACACGCGTGGCCGACGTCGCATCCACGAATCGATTGTTTTAGTAGATTCCGCGCACGTAAACTATCACGGCCATTAGTCCCGTAAGTGCAGTGTGTTTTATTCCTCGCGAGGTAACGGTTACCTATTCCTCGCTGTAAGGCGAGATCCCGCGCCGACCTAGCCGAATTTTTCCCAACCGGGTATCTCCCGCGAGACACCGCATCAACTGGGGGCATCCCGGCCAATCTCTCTGCGTGTGTGCTTGAGTAGTGCGTGTTAGTGTAAGTGTATGCATAAGGGGAGAGGCTAGGACAAGGAAGAGTTAGGAAAGATCGCGCGCGGTCCGCGGCCCGTTTCGTAGGGCACTGCTCCGGCTTTCGGCTGGTGTTGATCGGAGAAACCACAGAAAACTACCGATCAGAGCAGCCGGCCGCCAGAATTCTCCTTCCGACAGCGACTGAATTCGACCTAACTAACAAGCTAGTGTCCTTCCTTTTTTACGACTTTCCTTCAAATTGTTAATATATCTTTCGAAAACGTACAAAACGGGTCTTTGATTTTGACCTAGAAAGGAAAAGAAGATCACACCTTGATGGTACACCAACAAACGCTTTCAATTTACTAGATTGACAAGCGACTGTTTTGGTGATTTTTTTAAAATCTGATCGCAGAAGACAAGTAAATCTGACACTTCACAATAATGAAGCTATCTTTCTTGAACAACTTGTTATTGCACACACTTCTTGAAACGTTTATTGAAACGTTATTGTACAAAATTTTGAGAACAAAAATGTTTTTAAAAAATCGAAGTTTAAAGTGATTTAAAATTAATTAAATTAGTGAACCTCTATTTCATGCGGCTAAATTGGGGAATATCAATATTCAAGAACATCAGCTGAACATTTTCTCGTTAGCGTTGACCATAGACAAGACACACGGACGTTTAGCCCTCTATCGATTTTTTGGTATCAAGTTTTTGGTATCACCACAAAAAATGGATTCTGACTACACCACTGGTTAGAGGAATTTTTGTTCTATATTTCACAACACGATTAATCCATTTTGTCGTTACCAGAGACTAGCAACAAGAGCTTTTTTCGAAAATTCAGCTTTCTGGCGCATGATTACAAAACTTTTTCTTCTTACGGAGCACATTCGTAAGGGCGAGAAAGTAAAAAAAAAGTAAAATAGTGTTGCTCAACAGCACAATTCTCAATTCATATTAACTTTAGAATAAACACACAATACTAATTTTAATGTAATTTGGTTTTCAATTGTACGTGAATTCAACAGAATACATATACTAGAAAACGCCTCTACGAAAATATTTTTATCGTGTAGAGCGTGTATGCTAAAAAGGCAATCAGAAATTCCCTTGTACACGTTTTCGAATTTTATGAAAAATCCACCCGCTAAGGCTAAGGCGGTTAATTTTATTTGGTCTTACTCGTACCGAATCTGTCTGGTGGTCTGTAGTTGGAGGGAAAGTTGTGTTGCGGGTTGCATTGGGATGTTAAGTGTTAAGCAAAACACAAGTTCTGTCTGCTCATCAACTAAATCTCTGAAATGAACTTTCCTGCACAGTTAGGCAGATAGTTTGTACTGTCCTGCATAAGGCAATCCAACAGAGAAATGAAAATGCAATCTTAACCGCCGCCGGCCGTGAAGGAACCACGTGATTTTCAAACTAATTATTAACAAATGAAACACAATATAAAAAACATACACAAAAAAATAACACATATTAATGTAACGTTCAACGTTTCAATCCAATGTGGAATACTAACTTTGATACGTCAACATTTCCGTTGACGAGTAAACTTAGTTTCCACATTGAAAGGTAATCCACAATGATGTGGGAGAATACGTCTCAGATCTTACTTTGGCAAACCCAGCATAACTGCTCTATTTACTTCATCAAAATTCTTACATTGACGCTAGTGTTGACAAATTCTGTATTCTTTCTCATACCTTATATCGGTTTTCATGCGTAACGAGTCAAAACATGCTCCACTTTCATTTTCTAACACATCGTCTGGAATATCTTCCACCTTGTGATGTGAAACGTTCATCTGTTTAAATGTCTGTTGAAACAGAACTACCGCATCCCATGCAACAATCGAATCGAAATGATAGACAGTTTCGTCCAATAAACCGAATCGATTTGAAATATAAGATGTGGTTGCATTTCTTCGTATTAAAGTTATTTCCACGAATTAAAGATATTTCTTATTTATATATTTTTTTCTTATAAAAAAATGGTATTACGAAAAGCGTTGAACGGCCGGTAACACACGACCGATAACATAAATAACAGACTTGGCTGGTGTCTACCGGCCTATTGACGTTAATCACTTTTTTGCACAAGTAAAATATTTAACCAATGGAAACAATCACGTTTAAGAAGTACGGACATATTACTAAAATGCATGTTAAATTTTTTGTAGTTCTTTATTCTTTAACTTTCGCATCAAATAATGTGAAATAATTGAAACAGAATAATTTTTTTCATTTTCCTACAGGTCCGCACACAAGGAAAAAAATTTCGCAGAACAATGTCTCTTACATTTATTATTTTGTATACTTTACAACGTGTAGAATTAAGAAATGAATACAAAAATGCACGCATGAAATACTCGCTAATTGTTGGAAGAGACTCCTGGAAACCTGCTCCATTGGTAGTTCGCTTCTCTGGCTTCCTCCATCATCATCATCAACATCATTGGTCATTTTTTCGTCAACTTAGCCTTTCGATTATTAGATGACACCCCTACCCTTCTGTTGCCTTTTTACGCTCTAGAATCCCTTGGCTCTAGTTTCCACTCCATAATTCCGCAGTCACCCGTAAGCCTATTGAGGTCGAGCCCTTCTGCCGTTTGTAACTCGTACAGCCCTAGTGACGCTTGAACCCTATTACTGATAGGGATGTTTGGTGGCAGCCAGGTGGAGCTCACATTGTGACCAGTAAGTCCATTACGAAAGTTTCTCCCCCAGGCACGCAGGGACCGCATTCATCCGTCAAATCCATACACTCTTCGGACAGGGAGAGGTCTGGGAAAGGACGAGGTATTGAAGGTGACACGTAGTGGTTGGGTCCAGCCGTATCATGTCACAACACTAAAGCGAACATACATACCCAGGAAGGATTCGAACCCCGCAGATTGCGGCTGCAATTACGCTACGGGAACCGACCTTCCTTCAAATCAGGCCAGGCGGATGCGGGACTAGTTCTCGTAACAATAAGCCACTGAGCTTAAGCGACCGTTTCTTTCCCGTCCTGTCCTAAGAGTAGGACGAGGTGTTGGGACATACCCCGCATTTTACAAGATATCCCATATTTTATACACAAAACGGCGTCACACAATATAAGCAAATTGTCATATAACTGGTACAACAATGTAAACAATTATTGTTTCCAACATTCGTCGTCTTAACCACGTTTAACGTAGAGCTAATATTCGCAACGTTCATATTGCATTCTCAACAAATATGATGATATTAGTAACAGATGTTCGGTATCAAAAGTAATGAACTTACTCGTGCTATGCTATTAATCAACATGAATACGATGCAAAAACAATTTCACACCACTTTCAAATCCGATTTTAAATTTTACAACCAGCAAGATGAAATTCCAAATACACTTGGATTAAATAAAATTGCTTTTTATTGACAATTTGCCTGAAAAAAATACCTTAATTTTAAATTTGCGTAGTAACAGAAGAACATTAATATTATTATTAGTATTAATAATTAAGAAAAAGTAAATTTCGCTCTTAAATTATTTTTGAATGTGTCCCTTGTTTGGGATCTATTGGGTTTTACTTGTGTCTGATTTTGTCCTTTATTTTAGACTATTTTTGTGAAATGTTCCTAAATCTACAGCTCTAAAGATGCCACCCCTTATAGGGTGCTAATCACGCACGCATTTCACGATCGAAAAAATCCATTTCTGCGATCCACCACGAACTAAAAAATTCAGCAGCTCGGCGAATTTGGGGACATTCGAGAAACCAATTGAGGTACAGCGAAATGAAATGCGACGGAGAAATAGAGAGGGAGGGAGAGAGAAAGCGAGGGAGGGAAAGAGAAAGAGAAGCACTGAGAGAGAAAGAGCAAGGGAGGGAGAGAGAAAGAGCGAGGGAGGGAGAGAGAAAGGGAGCGAGAGGGAAGCAAAGAGAGCGAGGGAGGGAGAGAGAAAGAGAGCGAGAGGGAAGCAAAGAGAGAGCGAGGGAGGGAGAAAGAGCGAAAGGGAGAGAAAGAGTGTGAAGGAGAGAGAAAGATGGAGGGAGGGAGAAAGAAAGAGGAAGGGAGAGAAATAGAGGGAGGGAGAGAGAGGGAGGGGGAGGGAGAGAGAGAGAAAGAGAGCGAGAGGGAGCAAAGAGAAAGAGAGAGCGAGGGAGGGAGAGACTAAGAGCGACAGAGGGCGGGAGAGAGAGAGAAAGAGGAAAGGAGAGATCGAGGGAGAGAGAGAAAAAGAGCGAAAGGGAGAGAAAGAGTGTGAGGGAGAGAGAAAGATGGAGAGAGGGAGAAAGAAAGAGAGAGGAAGAGAGAGAAAGAGAGGGAGGGAGAGAGAAAGAGAGCGAGAGGGAAGCAAAGAGAAAGAGAGAGCGAGGAAGGGAGAGAGAGAGGAAGAGCGACAGAGGTTGGGAGAGAGAGAAAGAGGAAGGGGGAGAGAAAAAGAGTGCAAGGGAGGGAGAGAGAGAAAGAGATTTAAAGATATGATCCACCATGTCATTGTGGCGACTGTTTAATTTCATTCAGTGAGAGCCGAATTTCCCCGAGAAAGCGAGTGACGAAGGCACGAAGAATTATCGAGGCGATGCGTATTTGCTGGGAACGCGATAACGTCAAATGATGGAACAGGAAAAAAATCCATCACCAAATATATCTCGTTGGTGCTCCCATTAATGAAGATCCAGACTGACGAACTTATCTCACATTTCAGTGAAAACGGCAGATCAATAATTGAGAGCACCTTCATATGTACACGGACAAACTTAAGTCAAATTTCAAGAAAAGCATACGCTTATTGGCATGCCAAATACTGAAAAAAAAAAGTTTATTATTTTTTATCATGTATGTACAAAAAAGCAAGTTACAAACATCAGTGCTAAAGTACAAAATGAACTAATTTGATTGCCACAACGGTTTCGTTTGAAGGCAATTCACTAAAAAAGGGTAAAAGTCGATTTTTTTCTTGTGCGCTCCGGTAGAACGAATAATTTAACCCGAAACAAATTTCACAGCGTTATGTTAAGCATCTGTGCTGTCTGTAAGATAACTCATATCGAGGCTACAACCGTACCACCACAAAGTATTGCGTGGTGACTCACAATAAACATGCTGATCCAGGTACGGAATAAAAACACTGACCCGACGTCATCCAGTCCCGAACGGGAAAAGGTGTTTTGTCGGATGATTGAAGTAAAATATGCACAGTTCTTTTCCCCAATCCTCCGAACGTTTTCTGTTTTAACCTAACACGTACGTTACTTTTAAATGGAATTTGTATCCCTGCCTAAACTATTTAATTCAGGCACGAAAGTAATATTCGTTTGAAAACTACGGAAGCGAGCACAATATCTATTCCTGAGTATTGCAAAACTCAAGTGTCCTTATCACGCATATTGATGTATCCCTCTCCCAGACCAGCGCCGTTTCCTTTTTATGAGGAGATTGCATTCTAGAGATAAAACTTGTTCCAATTGAACTGAAACTCAATAATTTTCGATTGATCTTGAAGTTAATTCTTTCCTCATGGATTTATATAGTAAAAAAAAAGTTTTAATTGTCTTAATTTTGAATAGTTATTTTGTATATTATATTATTTATTATATAAATTATTATTATTATTTTATGTCACTTTTAGCATGATAGTTTAATACTTGATCTGTAAAATGTATCAAGCAATATGTAAATATTGTATTGTCCTTTTGATTGTGTTGTTATGTTATAACTACTTAGAAACGCTACCACCGAAATATTCCGTGGTACTCCTATTGCTAGCAAATAGAAATATTTATCTATTTCACCAAGATCTAAGTATCATAAATTTATCAATAACCCCGAATCTCTATCAGAACAGAGTGATATTGAAAAATAAATAAAGAAGAACGTGGCATCCAAACACCACCCATATTGAGGCTCGTTGGGATTACACCCAATAAGTATACTTTTCTTAATATATCGGGTTGTGTGGTTGTGTATAATAATATATATATATATATATATATATATATATATGGTATATATTATATATATTCATATACATGCATTACCATGCAAAATACACTGGAATTTAATACAGAATATTCAATTGCAAACGATTTATGGTTAACACATTAAACACCAGAGCACAATAGGTTTCCTGCGCTCAGGACAATCCTCAGCTAGGGATCTGCCGGTAGATCTGCATTTCTGAAGTTTGCCGCTGGACACATCACGTTTTATAAATATGTAATTCAGACTAACAACAGCTCCATTTGTTTCTTCTCTCCATTGTGCATTCAAGTAAAAAGATTTCGTTCGCAAAAATGAGATGAAGGTGGTCTGAGCGTCTCTTATATAAATATATATATATATATATATATATATATCATGCATGCGTGTAACAGCGTTCAGAAAAAGGAAATTCATGGTTTCTATTCTACATTAAACAATGAACGATACAACGCAGCAGATGGTAGTCATGTGATAAAATAAATGACAACAAATGTTAAAAATGTATTAAAGAGGAGGACATTTAAAACACAAAGGAGGACGAGAGGACAACTGACGTCAATGGAGTGCCGTCCTCCCCAAAGGAGGTCGGTTGGCAACCCTAGTGCAAAGTCCCACTTGGCTGTTGCGAAAACCGAAACGAAACCTGGTCTTTCTCCACGCAAGTGGCGCGAAATCGGCGGCAGCAACGTCGGTGGATCGTCTCGAGGCAATCGTGCGCGATTCAGTCTCCAGACTTCACTCTCCAGGAAGCGAAGCGTTGCGGCAATCGACTGCACTATCGATTATCTTCGCGAAGTTCATGTTCACCATCACGTTTGCGCATGCGCACAAGATAGAGTTTGCTGTCCATTGCTGAACGCCACGACGTGCAAAAACTCCCTACCACACGTCCCTACACCAGGGCCCTATAACTCCCATATAACGTGGTGGGGACCATTACAATAGCGCGCACTACAGCATCACCTTCTTACACCAACTAAAATACGAATTGCTACCAACGTTATTTAAAATGTGATACAAAAAATCGCGCCGCTGTTCGCGCCACCTTTTCATTCATGCGTGTATTATTTTGAATAAATGAATTTTAGGAGATAAGCACATAGTATTTAACTTATTTTGTAATTTACTTCAGAAATAGCTCATAATTAATGTGTATTCGTATTTCTTGACCAATTTTTACGTGCGAGCCTTACCAGCAGCTGTATCCGGCGACACTAGCGCATCCTATAGTAGCAACCTCTACGTTTGTCCCCAATTTTCAAGGAGAGTTGCCGGGCCCTCGTTCCAAGATGAACTAGCGACCGCATCGTGGCCTTCCCAGAGGCAGTGCAGCACGAGCTGCTCCGAACTGTGAGATAAAACCATGACAAGAGCCCATCTTCCTTGCAGCGAAATGCAATATGAGTGTTTTAATTGTCAGCCCGAATAAGGCGGCGGCGGCAACAACAGTCTCAGACTACGAGTATTTCCTTAGGGGGGAGGGGGTCAACGACGCCAGGCTAATGATAATTATATTAACAATTATATTAACAAAGCTGAGATTTACGCCTGATCATTGATTCTGTCGGTCCCAGACGAACTACCGAATAAAGGCGAGCCGGACTGTACAGCAATAACGATTATTTGATTAGTGATTCCAGGCACGTCAACGGCTAAAGCCATTCGTGCCGTAAGTGTAGTGCATGCTTTTGCTCGGGAGGTGGCAGTAGTCTTGCCGAGTTTCGGCGCCGACCTACCGCCGGCTAGCGGGATTTTCCCCAACCAGGTATCGCCAACCGGAGGGGGGGGGCTCAGCCGGGACAACTCTAAGGTCCCCACCGGTTCACAGTGTAATGCATGTTAGCGTTAGTCTGCGAGAGAGGTGAAGATGGGACAAGGTGGGGGAAGGAAAGAACGCGCGCGGCCCGTGGCCCGTTTCTTAAGGGACTGCTCCGGCAGTCGCCTGGTGTTGATCGGAGAAACCTCTGAAAACTACCGATCAGATCAGCCGGCCGCTAGAATTCTCTTCCAGACAGCGACTGAATTCGATTTAGCTAACAAGCTAGTGTGTACCTGCGTTCCAATCGCAAGTAGGCCGTGTATATACATATCATCCATCTTGTATATACAAATCCTACCACCGTCGGGACTCGAACCTAGGACCGTCAACTCAGATACACTGCAATGATATTTACTGTCGCCCTCAGAGCCATCTTCGCCGGGGGGCGACATGAAGCAAGGCGCGTGGCCTGTCCCACCGGCACCGAACCGCGTCTGTCTCCATGCAAGTGGCAGCCCTGGCGGAAGGGGGCGGCGGCCGCCTCCTCGGCGAGGTGCGCCGGGGAAGGGGAGGGGGGAAGGGCGCACCCCTGCGCAGATAAGCGCTCGCGCCGTATGTGCGCTTATCTGCGCGCGCCTGTCAATATTGACCGACCGCGCGCCGCCCCGCGCCCCGCCCCGCGTACTGCCTCCGCCAACGCCGCCTCCTCTTTCACCTCTTTTCTTCGCCGGCTCCAACGGGTTGCCTCGGCACAACCGTTGGCCGGGAGATCCCAGCGTTCGACTTCCGACGCGACAGAGTTTCGACTACGGCGATTGGGGGGCAGATCGAATTCACCCTGGCCGCTCTCATCGGTAGTGTCCCGGGTTTGCTTCGATTAATAAGCAGGCGAATGCCGCTGCAGTCGCTTAACGAAGAACAGTCCACGGACCGAGATACTTCCTTCCTCATCCTTGCCCCTTCCTTCCTTTTTTTCTTGCACACAAACACGCTTACACTCACACAAGAACTTTCGGGCATTTCGCTTCCACACGATGGGCACTGACAGCGAGTTCCGGCTCGGGCGGTGGTCCGCTGGATGGAGATCCCTGGAGAGGGAAAGCTCAACGCGACGGGTAGGTCGGCGTCGAACCTCACAGACCGGTTAGGGAAGAACACCAGCACCTCCCGGAATATAACACGAGCTACGCTCACGGGACTAAGGAGGGGTCTTCAACTGTTGGGAGGGCTGAGAAATCAACAAGGGAAAATAGTTTGCGATCTTGCGCGACAGAGTGTTACAAACGAACTATGAAAACGTTACTACAAATATTGAATTATTGTTGCCACCATATTACATAAATATTGTTTTACAATTTAGTTGAAAAAAAAAATACCAATACGTCCGAACCATCCTGAATTCGGGGCCTATTGTATTCTGTCTAACACGATCCATTACACTATTATCGTAAGTTGCTGTGATTTCAGTTTTCAGCACTCGTGCAAGGAAACTAGATTGCTTTCATTATTTAGTCGTTGAAAATAATTATTATGCGCATCGGTGGCGCAAAGAAGCAAGCGCCATTCAAAACAATTGGTTCTTGAAGTATACAAAACACTGCAGCGACTTGAATCAACATGGCTGCCGCCTGTTCAGAGTCATCCCAAAAGTACTTCTCACATGTGGCAAGTTTCCATGAATTCGAACTAAAAAATAATTTACGCGACTCGTGCGCGAGAGTCTTTGACGTACTCATTTCAAAATGCCAAACTCGGCTCCTGTTTGCTTCCCGTCTGTTTCATTCGTCCCGGAAGTGTAGCAAGTGTCAAAAATCCTGCCACCGTCGAGACTCAACCTCGACTTCCCCGTCAGAGGCTTGCAGCGCATCAGTAGACTGCCTTACAGTCTCGCGAATGCCCTGTAAAGTAAATTGCTACTGTGCCCATGGGTTGCAATGGGATCGTCTGTAGTTACACCAATGAAGAAACGCGTTCTCTAGTGCTGTGTAGTACGAGTTTGATAAACTCATATAGGCAGTGCTGGGCGCCCAAGTCATTCAGTTGATGACATTACCAATCCGCCTCTCCCGGGTCTTACCTACGAACCTTCATTTGCGGACTCTGGACCACATACATTCACTTAATGATTCTCAAACCATTTTCGGCAACGGAACCCTTTCGGAAGACACTTTGCTTCCGCAGAATCCTAATACGGCACGTAAAATGTCTAATAACTAAATATATAAAGTCCACAACAGCTATCAATCATACAATATAATTTGCTAATTTATTTATACATTTATTGTAGTTTAATAGACCCTTCTGCAGCAGAGTTCAAATAAACTTACGGTCACGAGTAATTAATGCCGATAATGAAGATGAAGCGAGTGATGATGGAATAACCGTGAAATGATACGTAAGGAAATCGCGAGAACCTGAAAAAACACGTCGAGAGCTCGCGCTGTCCACCACGAATTCCATGTGAATGGACCAGGGAAGCATTAGAAGTCTAAAACTTACGCGCTAGCTAATAACCCTTATTCAAACTTACTATATGCAGGGCTCGGATTCTGATGGCCTAAAACTTCTTTGAAAATGCCCAGTAACATGACTTGAAAATAAGAGGAAATGACCAATAAAATTACTTTAAAATGATGGGAAAATGACATTTTAAAAAATAATACTCAAAAATGTGTATGAAAATGTTTATTAATTCAACGATTTTTAGAATTTTAAATAACATTTATTGATATCAGTTTATATTTAATGTAGTGTATTTTAGGAGAAAATGAAATACTTAGTTCCGATCTTCCAACCGTAAATTTTGAATGGTCGAGGAAGTTACCGAAGATCCGGTTAATTTTGAGAGTTAGAAAAGCAGTTCACTGCACGAGTGAATTTGGTCATAAACTGATGATACAATAAAAACTTTGTTTTAGAGTGTCAACGTTAATTTATGAAACATTGTCTAACAAAAAAGACACGAATAGGATACAAAATGAGTAAAAATGACAAAAATCACACAAATGTCAAAAAATAACGTAATTTTTTTAAAGCGAAAAAGTGACCCAATAACTATACATTTCTTTCACCTGTGTGTCGTGATAAACATTCATTTTCAACATAAGCTACGTCTAGAATGCACCAATCTAAAAAGGACATATCACAAACCGAGCTGTGATTATATGTTATAGTAATAAGTTCTGAGGTTACTTCTGTATGTTTTCCCTTGTAAGCTCGAATTGTTATTGTATTTACTTCAACCCCTTGAAAGATAATGTATTATCAAACAACGATAAATAAATTAACAAAAAATAAATTTAAAATAAAAAAAATAATTAGGTCGATGACTCTAACACGAGGCACAATTGATTTACGTAACCTAGCAACAGAGCGTGTAGAAGGAAACGAGTGCTGGCTCCAGCTTGTTTCCATCGTTGGATGAGCCGCTGAACCAAAGGAGCGACGATTCCTTTCGGCTGATCAACAGAGACGAACACTTAATGTAAAGTATATTATCTTGTGATTGATTTCCTTCGGTTCAAGATATTGCGTCTGAAATGTACGTTAATACTAAAATTCAAACTGCGAGAAAGGTTGTGAATCGAAGTTTTAATTAGCGTTCCATATGGCGACGTTCTTTTAACGTATTTTGCAATAAAATTCCCAATAAAATACATTTCCAATAAAATTTGAATATAAAAGCTAATAATAGGGAAATAATTATATCAAAACAATTCTGCACTATTACTTATTGAATTTAAAATATAATGTAAATGTAAATCCAACAAGTATTAGTTCAAAATTGTTTTGATACGATTATTTCCCTATTATTTAATATATATATATATATATATATATATATATATATATATAAGTCATCCTGTATCAAATAGTGGGACTCACAATCAAAAATATAACCATCAAAACTACATCTAGTTAGAAGTTCCGTGCTAGATCCAGCTCTACCAAAAATATGCCTTAAAAGAAGAGAGCAATTATCGTCACTAGACTAAGGATCGTCACTTTATCTGAAATATTGTTTCCTATTCACAAATTCCGACCCAGAACCAAGTCCTAAATGTGGAACAACAATATCCACACAACACCTTATCCTAGAATGCCCTAGTATTGCTAAGGAAGGAAACTTACTGAAATTACTCACAAACATAAATTGTTCAGCTCTGCAGACGAGTGATCTAAAGCACTGAAGTTGCTAGAAATTGTTAATTTATGTAGGATAATATAATATAAAAATTAATGTTAATGGAATACAATTATGGGGAGTAATATGTGATACAATGTTACAAATTGTCATGTAATATAATCTGTAATGTAATCCATTGATGTTTACTTAATAGTGGTCGCTGATGACCTTTGTTATTAAAAAGTGACCTTAAATAAAAATATAAATGTAATGAATGATCGTATTCAGATGCAGGAGGAAACTATAAAAAAATATACGAAAACATCATAGAATTTACTTGCAATTAAATAACGATGGCGCGGTTTTGCCACTTTGCTTCATAGTAAGTGTAGTAGAGTATGATCAGATTTACTTGATTTTGTAGTCCAGATTTGCAATGCGATCGACTGCAGTGAATTTCACCGAGATCTGTAGTGATGAGCGGGAGTGCTCGTTATATGCGTACATCAAACGGCGTCTGTTTCATCTGCTGTTGTTGCAGGAGAAGCTGTTGGCGAAGGCAGGTAATGTGAACTCAGAGCTGAAGACGGGATGTTTGTTCGGAAGAGCCTAGAAGCTTAGAAGTGTGAGCTCGCGTGAGATAGCAGAGGCGCGTGGCTGAATTTAGCGGTTCCGTAACAAAACGCTGCAGCGGTCGTCTCTCTTCCGAAATGATGTGCGGTGGGGCAGGCGGTGAGTTGGTGCAGCTGCTCCCGAGGCTAGGGCTCCGCGACACCCGCTTTTAAGCCTTGAGAATACTCAAAACAAATTAATATAATACATTTGCGTTCAGCACAAGAGTCACGTGTGCTAAAGGCTTAGGAATTCATCTGAGGACATAAATTCCTTATTTTAAAGCAGTTTTAAGTAGCAAATCATTTAGTTTCTTTCGTCTCATCAAGTGTAAAATGCAATGTTTTCTTAAAAAAACAATATTTGTGATCGAAGATAACATTGTCGGTGAAAAAATTAAAACTGTGGATCTGAAATATTTTCTCTTTATACCCCAATCACAACCACAGCGTGTGTAGAATTGTACCAGCCCCAACAGTAGGAACAAGACTGCCGCAGCCTGGGACTTGTGTAACGATGGGCGTTTAATTGCGCAATTTTCTCTCGCTTTATTATTATTGTAATATTCTAGAAAAACAGTGAGTGGAAGGTGAATTTTTTCTCAATACAAATTTATAGACACGCTCACGCGAAACAAAATAGTATGTTAAAGGAAATAATCGTCCACAAAAAGTTTAATAATTATTATTAATTATGACCCACAATTAACTTTCGGGGAACACTTTTCCCATCCTCAGTGGGTCTCTAGCAAGGAGGAGAAAATTGAAACATTAACACAAGTTGAACAAAAGAAATACAATGAATTTAGTGAAAAAAAAATCAAATATATAATTCAAAATACAGCCCAAGCAATGTGGATAACTCAAACATTTTCACAACATGGTCGGAAAAAATGAAAAATGCAAAACATTCTGGGAACAGATAGGTAGCAGCCATCTTTTAGAATGTAAGAAGATTGACTACTTTTCATACCGGAATGCAAAACAGGACAAAAAATAGGAATTTACAAGATTCTAGAATTTTAAATTATGTATAGAACATATTTTAAACAAGTTGACTAGATAAATAGATTGCAAAACGGGAAAAAAGGAAGGGAACAAAGGGAAAAATCAGGTCAAAAGAATGAGTAGAGGCTAGTTAATAAAAACATTTAAAATGGGACTGCTTTTAATAAAGAATTAAATATATAAAATAAATTTATAAAATTGCGGTGCCGAGGTTTCGAGTGTCTGCTGTACATCACAAGCAAAAGTGGCATTCCATTACACGGCAGGATTCATCCACTTCGTCCGGAAACTCTCCCTTCTACTCGTGGAAACGTTCATTTTTTTTGTTTTTTTGTTTTTTGTTTTTTTGGCTTCTAATGTAAATTACTATCGTTTTCTTTATCACAATCGCATAAAAACAGGGATTTGATGAACCGTTAATCCAGATCAGCCACACGCCTTTTCTTAAAAATCAGAAAAACATGACGTCACAGTGAAAACAATTTTTTTTTCGGACAAAGATGGCGAATGACGTATAAAGATGGTGCTTTGTTTTGATGAAGAGTAGAGATGATACAAGTAATGATTCCTAATAAAAGTTAATTTATTCAATCTCAGAAAAAATATTGTTATTATTTCGTGAACGAAATTATACATAATTAACTTCATAAAAAATAACCTTAGTATCCGTTTGGTCATTTATAAAGTAATACATCAGTAATTAGTATAGTAATACAAACCCTGGTTTGTGACATTTGTCAAGTAATTATTCTTAACGATTTCACAATCAGTTGTCGACGAATATAACTTAAAGCAAGAAAGATTTACTTTCTGACCACCCTTGCATTTTTCTGCAGTGTATCATTCATCGTAACGTTGGTGTAGAGTAAAATCATGCATGAGATGTAATTTAAATTATGGATTCCGTTAACGATATTTACATACGATACAATTTGTTAGATACGTTTTTTGTTCCTCACATCATGCAAATACGATTTGTATCGAATTCCATACTTTCCTTGCGATTCAATTTCGATATCAATTGAATACGGTTGTTTTGGGTTTGTTTTTTTTCTAGCATGAAAATACATACCACTTTGTATAAGAAGGTACTCATTTGAATACGATTCCCTAAGGAATCGATTCGATCGCAGAATCGATTCCGACCTTTGGTTTCCTGAATGGGTTCTTTTACAGAAATCGAATATCACTAAGCGGGGCCGAGCGTGACGGGAAGAGACTTTCTCCACCGCGGGGCCGAGTGGCGTACGGCGCGTCTGCCACGAGTCGCAGTGGGGCCTTGAGCGGGTGGGAGGGGTAGAGTTGGCAACAATGTCCGGGTACAAGGGAGTGCACTCGAAAAAAAAAAGCACGCATCGAAACATTTCTTTTTTTTAAATATTTAACTGGATCATAGTGAGGAAGAACACCGACTTAAAAAATATCATATTCTGGAATTACCATTCCGCTTTAAAGAACCCATATGATGATGAACTTAATTAATACATAATTATCTGAATGACTGAATGTTATAATTAAATTAAATTAAAAAAATTAACTTGTAATCGGAGTCATTTACCTCTTCTCTCAGTTTGCGATTAAAAATGAAATAATTCGCCCACAAAATGCAGAGGCTGAAACAAGACCAACTACGAATCTACTATGGTCTTAACAAGGCCACCTACGAGGGTATTGTATTTGGTCTTCGTCCGAAGACGTCTTTTTCACTTTAGTCGCTGGACACTATCTTGCGTGCCTGTGTCAGCGATGAGAAAAAGGATATTCCATTCTAAATTAAACAATGCATATTACAACGCAGCAGATGTTAAGTCACGTGATAAAATAAATGACAACAAAGGTTAAACTCAAAATTACGACAAACGAAGGCATTTAAAATAGAAAGGAGGACGAGAGGACTACAGAGGACTGCCCTTCCCGACGTAGGAGAACGGTTGGCAGCCCTAAGGAGGGCCCGGGAAGCGACGCGAAGCCAAGCAGCAGACGCCGTCAACCCAGTGTTGCGATAAGCCGGGCGCAATCTCCCCCCGTCGGCCAATGGGCGACGCAGCCACGTCGCTCGCCTCGCCGCCAAACGACTCGCCCTGCTAGCGACGCCGCTTACGTAACGACAGGGCGGCGACTTCCACGGCTACCGAACATCGGCGCTCGAAATTAGGCAGTTGGTGCGCGCCCTAGCACTATCGATCCTCTGCGCATGCGCGGATGCACTGAAGGATGCGACACGTGAACTGTGCATGCGCAGATGATCGATTGTGCTTTTAACATTCGCGTGTGAACAAACTCCCTAAAAGGCGTGCACAAACTCCCTGTTAGGGACACCTTATCGAACAGCACTATCGATATTCTGCGCAAGTGCAGATGCGCTAAAAAATTCGAAACTTAAACTGCGCATGCGCACATCCATAAAGTTTCAAGGGTGCACACACTCCATAGTAAAACATAGACACCCCCAAAAAAACATCGGTGTTACTAAACACTGTTATTGTTTGAAACTGGATTAGTAACTATTCAAGTTTACGCTGGTGGATTAGATTTGAAAGTGGTCACGTTTATTAGTATTTTTAATTAACATTCAACTAGTAAAAAACCTAGTCAAAAATCACCGGGAAAATCAACAAAACCCGGATCATGTGATTCGATAATTAAAAAGAAAATAGGGTGATTCATTTACGGAAAACTCGGTTTTATTTATTTTTCAACCTTCTCACTGTCGTCTGAAAACCGTTCAATTAATGATATCTGCAAATTATTACAGAACTTAGTTTTGATGGAGTTTTATCATTTTAGAAATATCGATCACGTAAAAATATCCAAAACACAACATCGATATTAAGAAACAACGCCTTCAATAACATCAATGTTACAAATACATCAATGATTTCATAAAAACATCGTTTTGAAAACATGGACATCGATGTCACATCCCTATTACGTAAAGCGCACCGCCCCCTCATACAACATCCTGGCGGCCTTCAGGCCCTGCCCAACGACAGGCAGGATTCAGGGCATCGACGCTAGGAAAACGGGGGTATTTGCACGGCGAAGCGTTACTGCAATCGACAGCACTATCGATCTTCTGCGCACGCGCAGTCCGAGTTTCGCATCACTTTTGTGCATCTGCGCATGCGCAGAACATCAATACTGTTGCGGTACGCTATGCCGAGCAAAACATCCCTTATTAACTCTGATGTTTTAATAGGGGGTTTGTGCACCCTCGAACGTTAAAGCACTATCGTATGTTCTACTGCCTTCATCGAGCTATCAGACTATCCCTCGCCCGAGATGATCCTGACGCGCTGGTATTTCTCGCGCAACTTTTCTTGAACAATGGATTGAAGAAATGCGGGTACAGTGGGGGTATTAGTTACAAAATCGTCCACTAGATTTTATCAAGCAATGCCAATCTTTGGAGAACCAGTCATGCCTTCGCAACGTTCTCAATAATTTGCGTTCCATCTTTCTTAGGACTTCGAGGTATCTCCTGTGATGGATCTTCATCTGCTTTGGACATTTCTTTACATTCTTTGGAGAAAATCTCGTCTTCAACGGAAAATAGTTTCTATTTCGCGCCGGTGAAGGTGTGTTTGGAATGTTGTCATCAGTGCACGCAGCGAGCCTTTGTGTTCAACTGTTTATTGTTGGGAAGCAAGGTCATCGTTCAAGAAAAGTTGCGCGAGTAATACTTCCATCCTCTTCCCTCGTATTCCGCATATGGAGGGTCTGTCAGCGGAAGCGCCGTGGGAGGAGGGCCTTCCGCTTTTTCCTCACACCTTCTGGGGCCAACTGAGACCTGACGCTTTTCAGATGACAGACGGGCTCTGGTTTCCAGGCTGAACATTGTCCATTGTTATTTTTCTCTTTACATTTTTTTTCATGCGTCTGTACTGTATATTAATACACACGGCCATTGCCAAGTTATGTTGCGCACGAATGCAATACTGCAGATTAATTATTCAGCTTCCAAACATCGATGTTTAAAATTATTCGAGGTTTTTGGTCGACGAATTATTAATATTGAATTTTTAATTTCTATGATTGGTAGCAACGATGTTCTGATATCGACGTTGCATCACAACTCGCAACTAACTATTGTTGATGTATAGCGCGTGGCCCTGGACACAAACGGTGAGGCACGGCTAGCCTGACCGATAGCTCTAGAACCACCGTTTTGGGCAGGCAATCCTAGCGATGCTCCCTCTCCCCCATAAATGACCACTTGATTGATTGATTGATCATTCCAGGCACGTCAACGGCTAAGGTCATAATTCCCGTAAGTGTAGTACATGTTTGATTGGGGATGATGCGGTGATTTTCTCCCGCTGTATTGTGAGATTTGGCGGTGATCTACACGTCGAGTTACAGGGTTTCCTCAACCAGGTATCTCCAACAAGCGGGGAATCGTCCCAGACGCGACAAGCTCTAACCTCCCGACAAGTGTGATAGTGTAATGCGTGTATGTGTGTGTGTGCAAGAAAAAAAAAAGAGTATAGGTCAAGCTAGAGGAACAAAATATCACGCGCAGTCCGTGGCCCGCTTGTTCGGGTCCTGCTCTGGCATTAGCCAGGAAGAATTATCATTGGGCGCCAACGTCGCGTGGCGATCTAATGGTGACCACTCGCCCACACCAGGTGACGGTCTTCTTTAACCTCGTGACGGCATACTCGTTCCCCACCTTCTTAGCGATAAAAAACACTTACAAACTTTGCTCACGACTGACTTAATCCTGGGGATGACTGAATCAACAAACTGGAGAGCGCTTCAGAGAGGATTCAAC